>JNBS01000249.1:0-18545 GCA_002081575.1 Thraustotheca clavata | reverse complement strand
GCTGGTGAGGCTCGGTCAAGATGAATTTTTTCAAATGTAGCTGGAACACGAGTCAATGTTTCAAAATGATGAGGAAAGCGTTGACGAAGGGTGTTGGCAGCATCAAAAGTATCACGGAACGTGGATTCACCTGCTCTAAATGAATAATAGATACCATAATTGAAATACCTCCAGCTACTGTTGGATCAAAGCGGTAGGCATGAAGGAATTGAAGACCTGGTGGCGATTCATAATAGGCAAGGTCCAAATGAAGCTTTAGGCGTTCAGAAGTGTAGGCAATGTTTACCTACAATTGAATTAGAATAGTACTGTCAAAAATCTCGCACAGGATCATGTTCGGCAATCACATCAAATACTGAGCCATAGAGAAATCTATGATAATGATAAATAAAGCATTGATAATTGTTGCGTACTGATGAGAAATTGGAGCAATGCGCTCAGCAAAAGTTTTTACTTGACCATTTTCACAAGGTACATTGCTCACAAGAGCATAACCATGCTCCATGATGGTGTAAAGCATTTTGTACATGCCTTTATCATTGAGGATTTCACTATGATCGATTTTATCGACAGGTTTACTAGTCAAGAATTGAGAATTATGATAATGAAGTAAACTATACATTGAAGGAGTGGGTAAATTTGCTGTATTGCCTGTGGTATAATTTGAATGGCAAAGTGAACGAATATAGGCAAACTCATAGTCACTTTTGTGAGGTTCATTAGATTTGTCATCAACACCCCATTGAATAGACAAACCGTTTGGTGTCACTATCAAAATAAAATCATTTCATTTTCTTCCAAGTAGCAATAATTACCAGTTACATCGGAAATAGCTGGTTTTTCAGCAATGTCAGAAATATTAACAAGGCGTTGTCCTGTGCTATGTTGACACTTAGGACACGTGCACCACGCACGAAGATGAACAGGATCAAATTGACTTTGATGTCCATCATTCCAAGTGAGCGTGAGTTTATTTTTTTCAGCAAGAACCGATGCTTGTTGGATCTACCAGCATTAATATATTAATCTTCTACGCATTTGAACCTACTTTTAATGCACTAAAGCATCGATGGAGCCCACGGGATGTCAAAGGATCAAGCATTTTGGTCAACATGGTGAGCTGTTGAAATGCTGACTATACAAACTTCAAGTGTAGCCCAATAAATGCACCAATCACACTCCAAACCGCTCTATGATGATGAAAACATTCCTAGAAGGTGTCGATATGGTCTGAAAGTATCACTTTGTTAGCTATACACAGTCCCATGTGGCCGTTAAATAGGTTGCGTTAAAATTGTGCAAGCTCTATCAGGTTAAATCTAAAATCACGCAACTACGATATGTTTAAGTTGTAATAACTTTAGTTGTAGAAGAGTGAATGAAAAGCTTGTTGTAGCCCTGAAATAGACACAATCTAATAAAGAGATTGATGGGAGAAGAAAATGAATTGGGATAGCACAAGTCAAATGGCTCGGCTAAAGTGGCGTGGAACCGATCGTCCTCCTGTCACCATCCATTGGCGGAAAACTCATGGGAAATGACTGGTTGCGTGGCTGTAGTGACGAAGAGCGTCGGTTTGCTGGTCATTCTTGAAATCAAATCCCATGGCTGACGACAACGACTACCACATTGAATCGACCGATGCCGGTGCATCTTTGACATATCCTTCGGAAGCTGGTCAAATCAAGAAGGGTGGGTTCATCATGATCAAGGGCCACCCTTGCAAGGTTGTGTCGGTGTCTACCTCTAAGACTGGTAAACACGGTCATGCTAAGTGCAACTTTACTGCTCTTGATATTTTCACCAACAAGAAGTACGAAGATATTGTGCCATCGACCCACACCACCTCGGTGCCATTCGTGACCCGTGCTGAATACACCTTGCTTGATATCACTGATGAAGACTATGTCTCCCTCATGGATGACTCTGGTGAAACCCGTGAAGATATTAAGCTTCCTTCGATCCCTGAAGGTTTTGCTGATGAAATCCGTGCTGATTTCGATGCTGGTAAGCAATTGAGCTTGTCGGTCCTCCGTGCCTGCGGTATTGAACAAATCATTGCCAAGAAGGAAGACACCACTGCCCATTAAATCACCCTTTAAGACACGTGCCATGGGACTCGTGGAAAGTTAATTTTTTAAACCTTAAAAAGTTTATTTTGCACGAGAGTGACTACAATTGATAGACCAACTAAGTACAATATCCAAGCTATTGAATACATCATCTACAGGAATATATCTTTTAGAGAATATAGAAATTCCGAAATACCTTGGGAGCAAATACACTCCATATAAAAAGGTGAAAACGCATAAGATACACAATCGCACTACATAAATACATGTGAGAAGGTCAAATGGATGCAAATAAACCTGTAAACAACATAGCTTATCAATTCAAAAGTCCACAATTGACGAAGAAGATGATTCTTTTTTCTTGAAGAAGAGAGTAGACTTAATGACGTAACCAATGGACCTGTAAAGACAATGACGGCTGTTAAACTACCAACAATGGCCTACAGTAATCTCATCATTGACAATGATATCACTTCAACCCACCTGGGAATACATGGTTAAACCAGTGTACGCTTTTGATATATCAATCGTAGTCATCAAGTGAGAATTGCCAAGTGCAAAAAAACTGCATTTTGCCATGTAAAAAATGATCCCACCATGAAGATGATTCAAACTTGATTCCTTCAAAAGTGATTTGTTCATGGTTAAAGTTTGTAAATTAATTAAAGCAAGAGCTCCAATATTCGTATCCCTAAACGTATATCATTAATTTCAATTTCAATTTAAATTTCATCATACTTTTGAAGTAAATAAGCTAATAACCAAAATACTCGAGGTAAACTTTTAGATGACTGAAAAGCTAAAATCAATTGTACTCCACAACTCAAGTAAACAATATGAGCCACAGCCTCAATTTCAGTGAAATTGTAAAGAACTGTACCGGCTAAACCCACAAGAAAGCTACAAGATTCAACACGAGATGACATCAATGATAGTTCAGCTACTCCAATGTACAAAGTTGCCAAAACTCGTTCCACTGGAAGTGATAAAATATTGTCAAAAAGGGAACGAGTAGTTATAATAGAAAGTGAATTGTCATGCTCATACTCGAGCCCATCACGAGTTTCACCAGCAACAATTTCAAAGTTGTTCAGCCGGCCAAAATTAATAATTTGATTTCTGCTGCGAAGAATTCGTGCTGTAATAACAATAATCAGCAATGGAATCCATCGTTTATGCTCTATGGATCAATTAAACACAATTTAAGATAGAATAACATACGCTTGGAAAGTAAAGTTTCAATTGCAATAGTCATAATAAGGGAAATAAACAGAAAATTCCAGACAACATGTTCATTTTCAATAGAAGAGCTCGAACCCAATGCAATCAATTGCAGTAATATCCAAAATCCTTGGGCAATTGTCCATGGAGATTTATTTGTTAAAAGCATGACAACATATTTATCCACCCGGCAGAACATAATCAAGCTTAAAAAACTTACAAAAATACCAAGCAGCATGTGAAGCGTATTGTACTCACTGCCATCACTTGACATAACAATTTTTTGTAGGGCTTCCAATGTCGAGGTCATCTTTTCTCGTATGATTTCTTCAGGTAAATTGGTTGCTGGTGTCCATGTAAGACTGATTTCATGTTCTCGTTGAAATGATTTCCAATAAGCTGGGGAATGTTTTGGTTGAGCTAATTGATAAAGTTGGAGTAGATTCTGGTGAAGTGCATGTAGCTCATTTTTTTCTGTCATAGTAGTATGAACAACATTTGCCAAAAGTTTTCCTGTATTATGCTGTGGAATAGGAACTCCAAGTAGCAAAGCAAGAGTAGGCACAAGATCTACTTGTGGTTGTCGTTCATAATGTGTAGCATGTTTATTTGCAAATTTTTCAGGTAAAACAAATAAAAGCAATGCAGAAGATTCTTCCATTGATGCACCTCCATGATTTCCTGTTTCAGTCATGCCTAAACAATGCTTAGATTAATTCAATAGCAAGAACTACCATGGTCTGATAGCAAAACAAGAAGAGTTGATGATCCTTGTTTTGCATCTTGAGCTGCAATTGCTGATTGAATAGTTTCTATCGTAGCATCCATTTCAAGTAATTTAGCTCGCATCAATTGCGAATGTGGTCCTGTAAGATGACCAATATGATCAACACCAAGATAATGAAGAAACAGAACATCCCAATCAGTGCTTTTTGGTGATACTAAAGTGGATCCAATTCATCTCGTAAATGTCGACTCACATTGGTATCAACTTCTACCGTGTCTTTTGTAAAGAATCCTGACGTTGGATCAGCTCTCATAAATGCAGTAGGAAATAATTGCAGCCATGTTTCATCTCCATAAAGCACCATTTTCATACCAGCTTCAAAAAATTATCAAGTTTTCATATTGTCATTTTCCTACCTCGTGTAAATTGTGCTAGTAAATTGTCTTCATCAAGTGCTTTTGAGTTAAAATTTCTAATGACATCAATGAACGCTGGTTTCTTTCCCGTAGTTAATGCTTTAAGCCGTGGCATCGTCACTACACACTTGACAGTGGAAAATAATTCAATACAAAATTACCTGTAGGGACAGCTGCATGTCCAATATAAGCAATGCATTGCGACGAATTTGCCAAATGTGAAGTAAATGGCATAAACGCATTAAGTTCTTCATAGCTGCCTTGATGCTTGAGGGATTCTGTACCCAACACCATGTCAGCTCTCAAAGCATCAATTACAACAAAAATCATGCGATCAAACACTCGAGGCACATTCGTAGCCTGCAATTCTGGCTGTGGCTCATGCTGTACGATGTCTACGTCAAGCCCAAAGAGCCCACTTGCACCAAGAAAGATTGCTACAATAGCAGCGATACCGATCGCCACCACACGGAGTGCCATTACCAATGTGTGTCAAAAGGGTAATTAATTTCTCTTAATAGACAATGAATAGATGCTCTCTCATGCTTTCTACTTGTTTGTGATCGCTTCTAAGCTTTAAATGATGCTTTCTTCATCACGTTATAAAATTATCAGGATAAGAATAAGATGATTACGCATGCTACGTGTCAAAAGTGCAATTTCATAACTGAATGGATACAATAAAGAAAGCTATTCGATTGAATAGATAATTACGAAAGGTATTAATTCTCTTTGGTTTCTTCTTCATCGCTCGAATCATCATCTTCAGCATTGACTTGATTAATCATTTCTTCATCCGAATCCGACAAGAGTGCTTCATCCATTGCACTCTTTCGTGGTGGAAGTAATTTGAGGTTTTCTAATTGATATCTTTCCATAAGTCGAGGAAGAGCAATATTGCAAAAATATTCTTCACGTAATAACATATCTGCAAGTTGATCCATGTGAATAATTTCCCAACCGATTGTTTTACGAAATCGTAATTTACGATAATCAGCCAAAAGTCCTTCTAGAGTCAAATAAATGTCCACAGGCTTTCCAGTTAAACGTAAATACATTGCACCAAGTGCAGTGACGTATTTGTAGTCTGCATTTTCAATAAAAGTTTTCACGACTTCAATATCAGGTTGCATTTGAAGCATTTTCAATAGCAAACACAGAAAAGGTGAAGGCTGTTGATTACCACCAAAATGACCTGCAACATACGTGAGTTCTACAGCTTTCTCGACCAAAGATTCTTCAGTTAAACCAAAGCATTGCTCTACAATCAATCAGGACGGAGAGTTAAACCTCATTTTCTTACCTTTCCAGTACATGCAATCATAAATACGATTACGAAGAATCTTCTCCTATAGTAGAGATGAGGTTAGCATACTCTCTGCCCACGTACCACGAGGTGCTGAGGATTAACGCCATGTACATGAGCTGCTGCTGCATCGGTGGCGTTCATTCTTTTACCACTTGCTTTTGCACTACGTTAAACGTTTAACGTAAGTATCGGTAGGTTAAACTAATCAATTTTGTACGATTGTTTTTGAAGTATTTTCAAAGGATCTATAGCTCATAAACATATCTAATAGCTTATTCATCTTTCTTTAAGGTTTATATAGCAAACTAATTACTCCATGGTTTAATTTTTACAAAACTTTTTACCTTGGCTATTTTGTAGTATTTTGAAGTTATATATGACAACTATGATAGAAATGTAGGAAAGAATTAATACAAATGAAGCTGGTTTAGACATTTATCTCTTTGAATCACACATGACTAAGGTACGAAGTTCCTCACATGAGTTGTTGGTGGTATGGGGTTTCCCGATCAATTTCTTGTTTGGTACGAAGTACTACTTGAGCAATAGCAATGACGGCAATGCCAGCAATGAATCCTGCTACACCATAGACACCAATATGGTAATCTCCTGTTTCAAGCATAATGCGGTTGTATTTACTTGTTCTGTAGCCATAGTGTTGAGCATGGGGGACATTGTATGAGTATTTAACTGGAGTTGTTGAATTTTGCTCAGCGCAAGATACGTAGCGAGAAAGAAGGCAAGTTGGTGCAAAGCATTTACCATCAGCAGGTTCCAAGCCGATAAGAGTACCCCAGTCAATGTCAACGTTAATAAGTGAGTTGGCTGAATTTGCCCACGAATTGCCTTGGAGGTAGCAGTGTTGAGGACGATCATGTTTCCAGATACTATCATCACCAGTGTAGTTCTTTCGAGTCCAAGTGAGTCGGGTTCCACGGTCATAGCATTTGATTCCTTTGGTGCAGTCGTTGTTCCAGTTGAAATAGTTAAGAGCTTCGAGTAAGAGCTTTTGTTGAGCAGTTGTTAGATTGAGAAGAGCACCTTGGAAAATAGCAAATAGATCGAAAATCTTGTCGGCAACACCGTCAACATTGGTGTAGTAGCTTGAGGTTGTTTCTTGTAATTCACCCTTGCCAACTTCAGAGTAGACAGTGTGAGTAAATTCCAATTGATCTGATGTAGTACAAGCCCCATCCCAATTTGGTGAATATGTTCCACAAGGAACTGGGGACAATGCTGGATTCTTCTTTACACGAGCTTTCATGGTGTGGGCAAACGAACGGCAGCAGCGAAGTTGCATACCAAAGCGAGCAATGTGACGAGGGCAATACGAAGCATCTTTCCACGTAATATTGTAGCATGTTGCACAGCCAGGTTTCTTCACCACAGTAGCAAGATACACTGATTGATCGAGAGCAAGATCAGTAGATGGGCCCAAAATGTCAACTTGAGAAGCATTGAGAACATTCAAGGCAGTAGCTTTAGCTGTGATAGCATCAATTTGAGCTTGAAGATCTTGATTGTTGGAGCATGTAGCAGCTACGGCAATTTCGTCCCAGCTTAAAGGTTGTACTTCATTATTCTCAAGGAACTCAGCGGTGTAGCCATCAATTGTGAAGCAGTAGTCACCAGTGTCTTCACCAGCAAACCATGCAAGCATACTGAGGAAGTGGAACTTTTCACAAGTATCACGGATGCCACCACGTGGGGTAATTGGGTCAAGTGGTGTGCCTTTGGGGAATTGGTTAGCTGTGCTATTAGTGTATACTGCAGGTTCCCACTTCTTCTTGACACTGTTGTAAGTTTGAGCTGGGAAGTGGAAGGCAGTATCATTGATAGGGAATCCAGGAAGATCATAATTAGCTGCAACAGCAGGGATACCACCTTTGGAGCTGTACATGCCAGGAGTAAGAGTATCAAATGGAATACGGTAGTTAAGAGGGACATAAGCATTTGGGCAAACACTGAGTTTAGCTTCATTGACTTTGTGTTGGTGTCGTTTGATTTCAACTGGCACTGTGCGGTATGTGACTGCAGAAGCATTTTGAATGAGTGTAGCAAGCTTGTCAACTTCCCTTGGATCACTTGTGTGGTGATCGTAAATGAATTTACGATCATCGCCACGCGATGGAAGCCTGCCATATTCAGATGAAAGTAAAGCAGCATGTTGTACATGTCCTCTTTCATGGCTATCAACGTATTCATCAGAGCTATTTGGTGGAAAGACTGTGGTTGTCAAGATGTCTCCAAGAGAAAGCCCTTTACCGATGATGGGCTCTTCAGTGTCCTTGCCTTTGCAAGTCTTTAGAATGTTGCTGACACACTTGTTAGTTTTGCCACCAAAGTATTTCTTAGCATCACAAGTGCTGGCGTAATTCAACAAAGATCCACCAATGCAGTTGCCATAGTTGACCAAGCCTTGCATGGTGACTGCTAGTTTGATAGCTGTGAACGAGTCAGGGTTGTCTGCCTTGTAAAGATTCACTGGAGCTTTGTCATCACCAATCGTAACCTTTTGAATTTCTCCAATTGTGTACATAGCAGCAATCACAGCGTCACTTGTACAATTTTGTGATGTGACACTGACTCGTCCAGTATCGCATCCATCAGTAGGCACTTTCTTGCAAAGAGTAGACGTGAACTGTTTAATGCAGTTAGCAACACGAGCAGAAGTAGCAAAGTCTTGGATAACATTGCATTGCACCAAGCATTCGGTCAAAGCCAATTCAGCATCGCAGTAGTCGACAGTATTCCAGAATTGTTTAAACTCAGTCACACCACGAGAAGGTGGAGCAGTTGGTGGTGCAGCAGTACGCTTGTAGCTACTTGGTTTCTTGTGCTTGTAGTCCTTCTTAGCAGCATAGCCATCACGGTTGTAGCCATCTCGGTTGTAACCCTTGTAATCATAGCCATCGTGATCATAACCATCATTGTCATAGCCATCTTGGTCATAGCCATCATAGTTGTACCCATCTTGATCATAGCCATCACGATTGTAGCCATCACGATTGTAGCCTTTGTTGTCATAGCCATCACGGCTGTAGCCACCTTGATCGTAACCATATTGGTCGTAGCCGGATCGATCGTAATCACGGCTATAACTAGGTGGAGCAGGAGTGGGTTCACTATACGTGGCAGCCAAGGCAAGTTGCAATGCAGCAACACCGATTAAAAGCGATGTTTTCATGCCTTTGCTTTTTTTTAACTGAGTTGGTGGCTACACCACTTTGGTAGTTTGATGCAAATCATCTTGAAGTATTCGAAATAGAATCGACGTGGTTGACCGATTGGAGCCCAACTTTTTCAACTCAAGCGATTGGCGTCCGAATGTTTCGCGATCTTCTCGCCTAGATTTCAAGTCTCGACAGCTTTCTCTTAATCACTTTTGCATTTTCAAGATGCTAGCAATCGTGTCTCTAATCGCTTTGGTTGCGGCTGCTCAAGGTTCACCTTACGGAGTTTCTCAGCGAACCATCAAGTTTCCACCACCTTTTAAGTCTCTTGACCCAGCTCAACACAAGACTATCTTTGCTAACTTTAAAAGTTGTGTTGGACAATGCGTTAAAGACACTTCATATGATGCCAAGTCGTATGATGCTTGGAGTGCTCTTAGTAATTTGGGATCGTACACTGCTTGTGCCACCACTTGTGTAGCCACTGAAGTACTTAATACTGTCGGCTATTACAAGAGTGCTTATGCTACCATCTATGACGTGTATGCTAACCACTTGGTACAAACCAAAAAACATCTTGCTGGTGGACCAAAGTTTGACTTTATCGGCAACCGATCACGTGTTGACTACTCATGCTGTCTTCCTGATGAATACTTTGTACCTTGGGACCAAGTATCCATTGAAACCTTTGCTTTCTTTCAACCTCAAGACCGCAGCTATGGTGGCTCTACTCTACTTGATGACAATGGCTTCTATGTCAATGTTCGTGCTGAAAAGTACTTGGAGTATTGTGCTCAAGTTGTTGATGGTAATGGCCAACAATCGGACTTCCTTGATGATGCTTCTGGCTTTGGAGGACTTCGACTCTACTGTGACACTGGACTCTTTTACTACTTGTTGGCTGCCAAACGCAATATTGGCCAACAAATCCTCCACCCAAGCTATGCTGCCAAAGTTCCTAATGGAGCTTGTACTAAGCGTACTAATTGTGATGTGACTTTAAAGCCCAACCCTAAGGGACGTTGCTTTGAAGGCAATGTGTGTGTTGCACAAAAAACTCAAATTGTAAATGCTACTGGTGCCAACGTTGACAGTGATGATCGATGTGACTATCTTACTGATTTGCTTGTGACCAAGCCTTCACCCAAGGGTACTTGTGATAAAATTCGTCTTCTCTGGGATAACCAAACCAATTACTGGCTTGAGATTGATTTTATCAAGGCAAATGGTAATGATGTGGACTTGTACAAAGTTGAAAACCTTACTCGGTATGACAGCCTGCATGGTACATGCAACTTTACTGGTACCCTTGGCACTGCTGATATTAACAGCATCACCGCACTTTCAAACCCATCTCTCTTTGATATCCCTGACTGGCTTTGCACTGAGTTTTATGAATACGCTGATTATCGTGACTCGAACAACAACTTGTACCATGGTGGCAGTGTTGAATATTGCAATGCTCAACAATACGCCAACCACTTGACCCGAGAACTATATGACTACACTGAATGCCCATTCTATGACTCTCAACTTACCCAAGACAAATCCTTTAGCGACTTTTTCCAACATGAAAACACGACGGATATCCCCTTCAATTTCTTTAACGCTCCTATTTTCAACCCTGCATATTCCATTGCTTGCTTGTACCGTGTTGTAAGCTTAAAATGTGATTGTATGCGAGCTGTCGTAAATTGCTATGCCAACGAAAATCATTTCACCACTGCTCTTGGTCAAACTCTTGGACGTGCCTCGTCAATCTTGTGTGGCTTTATTCTATGCCAACAACCAGGAATCTATCGCATGTTTGCTGATGCTGATGGTATTCGACACACTTTAATCATGAAGGAAATCTTAATGCAAACAAACCTTCTTGATGCCTCATCGACAACCACCATTGCATCAACTGCCTTCTTATCGTTTGGTCTTGGTATGATTGCATTCATTGCGGTCAAGAAATTCACCAAGAAGAATGCTAAAAGCGCAATGGAAGATGGCTATCGCAATCTTATTTAGGCAAGAGTGCACCAATTTCATACAAGTAATTAGGTCGATATGATTGTTGAATAATGCCATTCGTTTGTGATACATTTACTTTTGTTTAGCTAAATACATTTGAATCTCTTCTTTCCATGCTTCTGTTGTTGAGATCAAATACTTTGTCATCGGTGGACAATCTTGTAGAAAACTTTTAATTGATTGAATCGCATAAGGTACAGAATTAGTTTGCATTAAATGACGACGTTGTTGACGATGTTGTTGACGACGTTCATATCTTAAACACCAACGATTTCCACGGCTTTCTATACTAGCAATCACATCTTGAAAATGTTTGACTTCATCTTCTAATAGCACTCTTTCCATCTTAAAAAATGCTTAAATGATCTATCTAACAGCTTAAATGATCTATGTACCTATGTATCATCTATAATGATCTATGTAGCATTATTTATCATCTTCAACCGATTCGAATGATAGAGCAATAAGTCTTGCAGCCTAAATTGTCTAAGTAGCTTGTTTTACTTTAAAACACAATTTTATCCAATGACTAAATGATATCTTATCTCACATCAGATTTCAACAAGAAAAGTGGATCATGTATGATGTGGCGATTGTCGGCGGTGGAGTTGTTGGCACCGCGGTGTTCCGAGAGCTTGTTTTACGTGGCTATAACGTTGTACTGCTTGAAAAGAATGAATTTCTTGTACAGGAAGCGAGTAGTGGCAATTCTGGTATTGCCTGCACTGGTTATGATGCGCCAAAGGGATCTCTCGAGGTAATTCGCATGAAAAAAGTTTATAAACGTTGTATTGTAGCAACGATGTATTCGACGAGGAATACAATTGAATGCTCGTGTGCATGGAGAACTAGGACTTCCTACTAACAAGTTGATAAATTACCAGAAATTGTAGCTCTCAATCATGAATTAGGTAGAATATTGAATTGAAAAGATAAATGAGATTGAAACTAGGTGATTATGATGTCAAGGTCATTGATGCATCAGATCTTTATGTGATGGAGCCTGCATTGGCACCTGGAGCTCGTGGAGCTGTATTTGTACCTGGAGAAGTCGTTGTCGAGCCATGGCTTATTCCGATTGCATATGCTCATCATGGCCTTGTTAATGGAGGCACTATCTTAACATCGCATGGTGTTGTTTCAGGAGAGTTTATAGATTCTACTCAAGTTGAATTTATTGCTGGAGATTTGGCTTATGATGTCGTAGAAATATTGGAGAATTCAATGTTCAAAGGGGAAAGTTGTTGAAGCTAAAGCTGTTGTAAACTGTGCTGGTAATTTTGGTGATCTTGTTGAAGCCATCCATAAACCCAACAACGTGCCATTTAAGGTTGACCAACCACATTCCAAATAGAATTATTTTTTATACTAGATTACCCCACGTAAAGGCCAATTTGTTGTATTTGGTGGAGATGCGGCTCCTGTAGTAAACCACGTTATCCAGCCAGTACCCACACATCGCACCAAAGGTGTTTTTATCTTTAAAACATTGTACAACCAAATCATTGTACAAACACTACTACAAGCAGGAAATTGAATGAGAAGTAGGTTGGTCCTACAGCAGAAGATCAACAAGAACGAGAGCATCCAACTACAGATCCTAATGTATTAGCAAAACTTCATGATTTTGGCTGCAAGATATTCCCAAATCTCAGTTCTTCCAAGATTGTTGGTTCATATGCAGGTGAATACCATGCATTTCTTGAGTCAACACTGCGTAGGTTTGCGTCCTGCAACTCAATTTCGTGATTATCAATTTAACATTGATAATTCAAAACATTGGATCACAGTGGCTGGCATTCGATCAACTGGTGTTACTGCGTCTTTGGGCATTGCAGAGTATGTAGCCGAGACTTTACTGAGTCAAATTCATGGACTAAGGCCTGTGAAAAAAGCTATCAAGCAATATAAACTCCCACCTGTCAATGAAATGGCAATGGCAATGGATCCCAAAAGTCTCCTTACGCCAAATACTCATGGTTCTCTACACGTCGATCATGCAATAACTCGGTTTGGCTGGTTAGCTATGCAGTCCAAAAACAACACAGAATCCCGTCTTTAGCTATGATCACGATAGTGGATTTTTCTAGCTCAATTTAAAGCTTGTTTCTTAATGAATTACCATTGCTTGTCATTCTTTTTCCCTTACATCATCTTGACGTTCTTCAACAACTAAAGCTCCGTGCTTCTTGGTAAGTTTTTCAGTAAGCATATTGCGAAATTCTGCCATTACATTATTTTCTCGTTGTTGTTTTTCTTCAAAGTTGATCATTGCCAAAGCTCGTTTTTCTTCAGCAGAATAAACTTGGTTTTCTTTACGAATACGCACTGCGTTCATTCTTGCATGGCGCGATCCACTCATAACATACCCAGCAGTCTCTAAGCTCTCAATTTCTTGACCACTCCAGCCCACTTCACCTCGTCGAGGAATTCTCATGTTCTTTTGAACATATTGAGCTATAGCAGCACCTTCTCCGGGAAGTAAATCACGACCATAACCACCTTTTCCTTTGGCTGAAGGCTCAGAGTCATTTAATGGCATTGGACCAACAATTTCATCTTCATCATCCACTTTAACAGGGCGCTTTTGCACTGCTTGTTGGAATTCAAGAGCTTCTTTTGAGCTTTCCAAGTCTCTTGAATTGTCTTCTTCACTACTAGCATCACTCGAACTTGTACTTGGGCTTCTTTTTCGTCGCTTCTTTAAGGATTTCTTCTTCTTGGACGATGACTTTTTCTTTTTCTTCTTCTTCCGCTTTTCTTCTTCACTGCTTTCTGATGAAGATACAGGCGAAGGTGAACGACGTTTAGCTTTTTCTTTCTTTTCTTTTAGTGGAGCTAATCGAGGTGGTGATGGACTTGGAAATGTTGCCCAAATGCTAAATACTTTAGCTTTTCGTTCTTCTCTTCGCATTTGATAGTAATCGGAATCATTCGAACCTCCAAATGAAGAAGAGCCTCTTGATGGCATTGTACTTCCATATTTACTCATCCTTTCCTTGGTTTTATCCCTAGATCGACCAAATCGATCAACTTCTCGACTATTACTTCTACGATGGCGATCCCTACTCGAACTTCTACGTAAAGGGCTTCTACGCCTTCGTTCACGGCTAGGGCTTCTCGTATTTCTTCGTTCACGCGATCGATTCCTTGGACTCGGACTTCGCTTGTTACGCGGGCTTTGCCTCATTTTGCATACTGTCTATTTATTGGATAAAAATCTTATTCTTTTTAACCAATCCTCGTATAAAACACTATTTCATGATTGTCAATTTAGTGTGATACGTTGTGGATTTGTTGAAATTACAAAGGTTTTGATCCAATCAACAACTAATAAATTAGTACACTATATCTGGGTACTTAGTCACATTATTTGGGATTGAGATAATCAGTGTGAGGTAAAGGAAATAGTGTGAGATTAATATGTTTGAGTACAAACGCATTGCATCGAATGCAAATGTGGCAGCGTTCTTAAGAAGCTTTGGCTCTGAGAGATCACGATGGAATGAGCTTATTGAAGCTACTTTATTGTATGGAATACACTGTTTATCTCAAAACTACTCTTTGCACACACTCACAGTTGATCAAGTGCAAGATATTACTCGTAATATGCTGATTTTGCTCGAATTTAACGTATTCTAGGCGCAACTCTCAAGCAATCGACACATTATTATGCTTCTGGAGGAAGAAAAGGCGTTGAAACATGTACAAAACGAGCTATGGCATTAAAACCATCCTCTTCGTGGCGTCAAGGAAGCTCTGAAGATGTTCCTCATGTTGTTCAAGAACCAATACAAGAAAAAATTCCAACAAAAGCCCCTGAAAGTAATCTAAGAGCTTATTGCACTAGTTAATGATGCATAGGTGTACGAGAAATGGATATTTACTCGAATCTACTTGGGAAAAAGTGGATGAATGCTGCATGGGATTCATTTGTTGCTACAACAGGATATCCATCGATTGAGATTGATCCATCCCATGAAGAATTTGCTGGAGCTTACAAGAAGCTAGTAAAATATGTACCACCGCCTGAGCTTTCAATTGCTCCAAGAACTTTTCTTGATTTCGTACGCAATGCAATTGTTCAAGCCATGCAACAACCAGAACCTATTCCCCCAACAACTTACACACCAAATCCCATTAAAGTAGACTCACCAAAAGCTACAGACACTCCAAAGACGAAAAACATTCCAAGGTCCATTACCAAAGAGTCTTTACATCATACAAAAGATGAAGTTAATGCTCAGAAAAAGCCTGGTAGAAGACCACCAACTCCCAAGACACAAGTCCCATCTAAAGTTAAACAACAACTTGATGCTAATAAAGCTCAAGTGTTACGTGTGCGTAAAAACAACACACAAAGAATGCATGAAGCATTGGCAAAACATCGTTTGGAGCTCTATGAAGAAAGAACCAAAGAATCAGCTTCACCAAAAACTCCAACATCACTAGTAGCTCAAAGCCCAGGTAAAATGGCTCAATCTACAAATTTTACTATGATATTAGGTGCCAAGTCACTTGAAATTGCAGATTTGTTCACACAAAACAACTTGTTTCAATCTGTTCCTGCGTACAATCAGATGGTTAACTTCATGTTCAATTCCTGGGTGTAGGACTGCTTCAGATGAGCCGATAGTGCCAGATCCAAGCTTGCAATTTGAATTGTATGGTGATAAAGAAGCTAGAATGGCAGATGAAGGCTGTCGAGGTGTGTATCTATACTTAATTGTTTTCCTACATGCTGTCTAGTCCCATTAAGTGATCGATATCGGAAAGCCAAGGATGCATTAAAGTCCCGAGAACATGGTAGATTTGCGACAAGAAAACTTATTGTGAAAATGGTCTAGACTTTAAAGGATGGCTTGGAGATTATGGTCCTGCACACACAAGAACAGTTGTGCCTGGAGATTGGAGTGAACTTGATGATGCAGATACTTTGTGGCTTCAGCAACGTCGTAAGACTGTGTCTTTAGATATGTCTGTTCATGAATTATTAGGTGGTAAACAATCAGGCGACTTACCTCCTTATGAATGGAACTTGGACATGTATTTCTACTATCTTGGACTAATTCTTTACATTTTTGTAGCATTGACCAAGAAAACAAACCACAAGCACCACCACCACCAAGTGTGCTTCTAGATCCTGTTGCTGATGTTGATCCAGCATTTGAGTGGCTAGTAGATAATCCCAGGACATGAGTCTTTTTGTAGCTAAAAACTAAATATATTAAAGCCTAAGCCAACAAAATAGCAAGATGGACACAAGTGTACAAGACGTAGATAGCAAAAAGAATTTTGCCATACCAGCGAGGGCATTGAAATTCTGACAAAGTAGCTACAAAAAGCGTCAGTAATAAACTAGCCCCGAGGAATGCCAAAGAGATTGTGCAATGAACATCCCAAAGCATCATTGATGAGAGAGATCTTAACGTGACAAGCTTCGCTAGAAGCATGGGCAATCCTAACCCGATCAGGATATTAAATACAGGCCCACCAAAGCAACCAGCAAGGGCCATTTCTCCACAGCCATTGCGAGCAATAGCAACATTAGTACTCCAATCTCCCACGGAATTACCCCATGACAAAATCTACAAGAGCATTAGGCTACTTTGTGAGGGCTACGATACTGTTAAGCCAATGACACTCTGTGGTAAAGTTGTGATCCGTCCGATTGCATTGAGAACAGCAAGCAATTCTGAAGCAAGAGCATAAATCCATGCAACACATGCAGCAAACCCGAGCAAATAAAAGAACATGATTACCAGATTCGATGTTGGAGCTTTGCGATGGTACGAGGCCACATATGTAGTTAAAGAAAGCCCAATGCAAACTCCAATAAAAGCTAAATCGACGTGAGGATAGTTTTTAAAAGCCCCACTCAAGGCAGCAATAAAAAGTGGTGTTGTTGTCATATACATGGCTGCACGAAATCTTGACCAGCCATTAGGACGAACAACTACCATGGGAATTGTAAGTTCACGAGGTAAATCAAAGCATAGAAACCCCAGTGTTGACCAGCGTAAATACTGAATAATATTGCCCCAAGGTGAAGATAGCCACAATCTAAACCGTTTGCCAGGGGATAAATGCACTCGATGAGGCACTGCATTATCCAAGATTTCATAATCTTGATTGTCAATTAAAGGAGAGCTTAATCGTTCATCATCATGGCCAAAATATGTTTCATAAATATCTCCCGAGAAATGGTGGCGATCATGTCCATGGGTTTCCCGAGCATGGGATAATTCCGTCAATGTAATAAAATGATACGTAGCAGCACTTGGCGAGTGTTCAAAGAGTTGTGGATTGTGCCAAAAAGCAAACAAAACTCCATGATCCGCTTCAACAGATGAAGTTTTCACAATACAAGTAGGCAGTACAACCACAAGTACATAGGCAATATAAAAAATAGGAAAGAATATCATGAATGAAGTTGATTTGTCAACCACACATAAACTAATCAATGCCACAACGCCAAGAAGTGATAAAACATCTCTACAAAAGGTCCGAGGGGCGATTTGCACAGTTTTTGCCGATGAAGATAACAAAATCGAGCCAACAACGATAGTAGTAACAAACATAGCCCCTCCAAGCAATGCATTAAGGCCTGTTTCCATCGTTCCTGACGTTGAAGAAGCTAAAGAAGAGAAGACATCAGGGGCTCCTACAATCCGTTCATAATGATAGAATAGGCTGCCAATATACCATTGCCAAACGCAAGGAATGTCACACCGGCGACATCAAATGGGATATCAAACTAGTATCAATGATCATGAAGAGATTGGATTTAATACGTACCCGTACACAAAGCGTGGACATTGTTGGGGAAAAGTATTCATCAGCAGTGTGTCCAACTAGCCAAAAATGATCATTTTACAAGATTTTTTAACGTACGAAGATAAAACAAGAGTGCAAGCCAAAGACCAATACATATTAGTGCTATCCATGTATATCCATCCAGGGAACAGTAGTAGAAATCAAGATAATTGATCCCAAGAGGACCGATCGGCATTGTGTATGAACAGTTCATCGTCAGATCTGGTGTGAGATGATGTTCTTTAATGCATGGAATAAAATTTAGAATTTAATTATAGATACAATTTCTTTATATAAGATGATGAAATTGATTAATATGATGATTTTTAAATCTTCGTCTAAATGCACATCACTTTAGCATGTTGACGACATGTAGATATTGATTATGATACACATATTGAATTAGCACATGTACAATCCACATGATATGATCTAATGGATGCTTAAGATGTATACAATTGTACATATTGGATTGAAATTAATGAAATTTTCTGCCAATATACAAATTGGAAATGGGTGATTTTAGCCTTGCATTTATTTGTTCAAAATTAAAGATATATTGTATTTTGTATAGAAATAAAATAAATGAATTTTTACTCGTTCATTCTAAATCTTGACTCGTACATGGTACATCATCAACGACATCGATCGCTTAATGAACGTAGGGAGAAGCTATTATGAGCAAGGGACAGAAGAAAAAGCAACGAAAGAAGGCAAAGAAGCGAGAAGGAGACTCTGGGAACTTACCAGAGTATCGTCCAACGTCTACACCGTCAGGAACGCACATTCCAC
>JNBS01000247.1:0-32659 GCA_002081575.1 Thraustotheca clavata | reverse complement strand
TGGAATTGATTGTCTCCATCCCACACACGCATAGTTTGATCAACTGAAGCTGAAATCAAAATTTGTGTATCGGGTACATTTTCCAAGCACATAATCGATCGAGTATGTCCCGTCATTGTATATATAATTCTCCAATTTCTTAAGTCATACACCAAAATGAGATTGTCTTGTGTTCCTGTACACAAGAGCTCGAGAGTAGAGATATATACAACGGATGTGACGGGCTCAGTGTGCCGAAAAGTCATATACGCCTGAGAATCCCCATGGATGTCCTCAATGTATTTCCGTTTCATGCCAATTCAAATATGTGATAGAGTCACGTCGTTTTATACAATTGACACTCATGGCGCATTCATCAATTCATCCTGCGTGTCCTTAAAGATTAGATCCCACTACAAATTACAAATTAATAGTGGGTCATTCCTGAAAACACATTTTGTCCTAAGCACTTTTTTGTATTTTTTAGGCCATTTTTTAATTTAATATTTTTGCATCGGCAAAAATTCGTCAACAACAGGCATGAGCAATTCACTACCACAACCTAGCTTGATCATATCATGATATGGAGAAAAATTTTCTCTTGGACATAATCTCACTTGCATTAAATCAAAAAAGTGTATGTGCACATTTTGTACAGTCGATGGCAGACAATTTTTTGATTTGTGTGTACATATATTTTTTAAATTAAAAAGAATTGTGTCAATTTGACACAAAATGTGTTTTCAGGAGTTCTCCTGTCTCACAGCATAATCGCATTGGTGATAACACATTGAAAATATGATTATCTGTCTCCAGTAATGTCTATACTTGATGAGGTGTTTTAGATCTACCTTGTTATAAGTATCCAAAGAAAAAACAAAATTTTAACGTCCTAAGCAAAGAATCTATATAGGTAGAGTTGTATTGTTGATAGAAGCAATCAACAATTGATGAATTATTGCTTTGAATTTTACTTTACCCAGTGAAAGGTTTTGTCAGCAAGATGATGTAGGTAATTTTTCTTGCTTTTGTGTTTGCATCGATACTTTTATTTAAACATAAGAATTTTTTCAAATGTTTATGACCAAAAGAAGCAAAATAAATGGTGTATTCTTAAATTAAAGCTAGTTCTGATTAAATTTTCCTCACGATCCTTCATCATGTCAAATATGCAGTGGATCGTTGTGACGTATTGTGTTATAGAAACGACGTAAAATAATTCTTGCATCCAAACGTAGGATCAATTCCACCAGGATTAAATACGTCAGTCCATCCATATATAACATTGGGTTATCGTGCGTTTGTATTTTCAAAGCAATGTAGAGTATCCTATCACATCTATAGCAAACAACAATTGCTCCTAACGATAAAAAAAATAAGCTCCATAAAACACACTATTCCTCCTTGATTGCTTGTCAAATTTCAACCCAATTCTCATCATCAATTCACCTTGGAATGCATACAAATTGTACATATTTTCAAATATAAAAATTCATGTTCTTGTTTCAAACAATCTCACCATATCCCAGTAAAAACGTTTACTAGCAACTTTGCATGAACAAAATCATAGCTCTAATGCATCTATTGTAAATGGCAACACTAATGTGATTATCTAGTGTAAGACAATGCATTTATTTGATGGATTTTCAATGATAAACTTGATATCGTTATGACACGTGGAACTCCTTTGTCTTGATTGGACAAATAACACACCAATAGGTCCGCCAATCGCGTCAAACGCAAAAACGCGCTAAGTAAAATTACCTTGTTGATAAAGTGATTGTCAAGATGAAGAGAAGAGGAAGCTGGAGAACGCGTTCGATGCCCGCGGATGCAGAGGATAACGATCACACGCATCAAGTGCTCATGTACGACACGCCCACTGAGTCTACAACCAAAGGATTGCCTACAATCAACTCGTCTGAGGGTTTAGACGCCAACAACAACTCGTTTATGACGTTTCGACATAAAGCATCGATCACTGCACTTGCTGTAATTAAGACAACCCAGCAATTGTGTGCTGGAACACAGGATAACTTGATTGTTGTTTGGGAACTCAATGAGTTTACACCTGCGTACTCGCTCCAAGGACACAATCGATCGATTATGTGCTTGGAAAATGTACCCGATACACAAATTTTGATTTCAGCTTCAGTTGATCAAACCATGCGTGTATGGGATGGAGACAATCAATTCCAATGTGTACAAATACTCACAGGATATAATGGACATATCCTTTCTATGACTTCTACCAACGATACTCTTTTCATGGCTTGCCAAGACACCAAAGTCAAAGTGGCTGCGATTCATGCCAAATCACCACATACTGTGCTATCACCAACTACCGAATGGAGAACTTTTAGCAATCATCATGGCTTTGTGTATGGCATCCACTATGTTACCCCTGATGTCCCTGGGAAGAAACCAATGTTGTTTACATGCTCGAGTGACAACTCGATTGTTGTATGTGTTTATCAATGTGGATTGTGTGTATGACGATGTAATTGTAGAGCTGGGATACACAAGATATGACTGTCTTGGCATCGTTGCATAGTCATCGTGGTAGTGTTCTTGACCTTGTATCTGTAGGCAATCAACTCTTCTCTGGTATGTTGTGGTATGATGTAATAGTTTATTGATCAAAATGATGTAGCATCACAAGATAAAACGATCTGCTGCTGGGACCTTGATACGATGCGATGCAATGGTATACTCAAAGGCCACACTGCAGCGGTACGTATTTGTATATATGTGATTGATATCTCATGAGATATTGTAGGTGTTAACATTGTGTAGTCTTGAAGACAAAAATCGTATTTGCTCGGGATCTGCTGATGAGACTGTACGTATTTGGAACACACAATCGCTTGCTTGTGTTCATACACTTCATGGTCATCGTGGTGGTGTAAGCAGTATTTTGTCGACAGAGATGTTTGTGTTTAGTGCATCGGAAGATAGCACTGTAAAAGTATGGGATATTGATTTCATCTCCAATATGCGATTGAGTCAAGCAAGTCCTGATGCAGTGCCAACCAAACCACAACAATTCAAGATGGATTCGAGTTTGATGAGCGTGAGTGCGATGCACAACAAACACACATCGGATGCATCGATGATTCACCTATTGCGCAAGTTTGTATCGATTCAAAGTGTGAGCGTGGATCCTCTGCTGGTGGACGATTGTTGGATGGCAGCCAAATTTGTAAAGGTATATTTTGCATCAAAAAATATAGATTGAGTGTGTTTGTAGGGACTATTGCGTCAACTTGGTGCAGAATGCCGCCTAGTGCATTGTGGTCCAAATATCAATCCGATTGTCATTGGTAAATTGGGTAATGATCCAAGTAAACCAACAGTGTTGATCACAGGACACTAGTAAAGATCAGATAGTGTCGAGTTGCATGGCTAATGAATGGTATGTGTAGTGATGTTCAGCCAGCAAATATTAAGGATGGTTGGGACTCGAATCCATTTATGTTGACAGGACAAAATGGATATCTTTATGGACGCGGTACCACAGATGACAAAGGTCCAATTATTGCTACTCTTTTTGCCATTCGAGAATTGTTGGCAGCACAAGGTGCTAGAAGTTCAGAGAATTGTGATGAATCCTCAAAGAGACTCAAGCCTACAGTGGAAATTCCAAACTTTGTATTTCTCTATCAAGGTGAAGGAGAAAATCAATCTCAAGGCATTCGAGAGACTGTTGAAGACAACCTTGCCTACTTTGGACCTATTGATTTGGTATTTATTTCCAATAACTACTGGCTTGGTGACTCTACACCTTGCCTTACCTATGGAATGCGAGGATGTTTAGAGATTCAAGTAAAAGTCGATGGACCAGGAGTAGATCTTCATGCAGGCGTTGACGGTGGGGCAATTCGTGCTCCAGTACTTGATGTCGTGGCTCTTATAAATCGTATCATAGACCCGATCACTGGAAAATATATCGAAACCACTTTTTACGATAGTGTCCGCCCAGTGTCAGAAGAAGAAGCAGCACTATTCCGTTCGCTTGAATTTGATGTCGATGCATATAAAAAGACTCTTGGGGTGACTGACCTATTGCCAGCCTTTCAAGAAAAGAGCAAATTACCTTACGTCGATGTTCTTATGAATCGATGGCGCTTTCCATCGGTCTCAGTTTCTTCTGTAAAAGGCTCGATTGATAATTCTTCCATCATTGCCAAGTCAGCTTCTACCGATATCACATTAAGAACTGTGCCTGATCAATCACCAGAAGAAATTGAAAAACTTGTATTGACCCACATTCAACGAGAATTTAATGCCCTCAACACAACAAACAAACTCACTTTAACAGTTAAAGCCAATGTACCTTGGTGGCTTGGTGATCTCAATAGCGTACGTCTCTATTCATTCTTTATATAAAACTCAGTATGATTTAGAGATACTTTAAAGCTGCTGAACAAGCTTTAGAAAAACACTGGAAAATCAAACCGATGCTCGTTCGTGAAGGAGGGATGTCCCAGGTACTAAATCAACAACTCAAGTTGAGTTAATAATCTCTTGTAGAACACAACTTTTTTGAAAACTATACTAAAAGCACCATGTATGCATTTCCCAATGGGTCAAGCATCGGATCGAGCTCATCTTCAAAATGAACGTATTCGATTAAGAAATTTACGTACAGGAAAAGATGTTCTCGTTGATTTCTTTGCTACAATTGCTCAAGATGATTGCAAAGTAGAAATTGGGTCTTTATAATTATGATTATGTCAGTTAATTGACGGAATGCAACTTTGAAACGAGAATTCTCATTTCTGAATTTGCAGGCTCATGGCAACTAGAGGAGTACTTGGTGTCTTGCTTATCGCAAATGCATTTGTAGGTGTGTTATTCTGGAGCTTTGTAGAGGCTTTACCACGTGAAATATATTGGTTTTCACTTCAAATGATGGATATCCCATATCAACTTCAGTTTTTGGGCATTCTTGTACTTCCACCATTGCTGCTTATGTCGTATTATATTCGCTACTTGTGTGCCAAGTATTGCAGTGTTGGATATTTTATTGCTGTAGTGTGTTTACTTGTTCGATTTGGAGATGATGATGCTCAAGATCACCTTGTCGTAACTTGTAACTTGTGTTATCTGTTTGATAGTGTGCTTAGATGACTTGTGTGGGTACAGCAGTGCTATTTCTTGTGCTCTTTTCGTTGTGGTCATTTATGAACCATACACAGCCATTGTCAGCAGATCATTCTATTACACTTCCAGAGCTTTCAATCACTGGGATTGTTCTTGGTAATCTTTTAATGCTTTGGATGAGGTGGGCAAATGCATCTTTAAATCCATTATTAGCAGGCAATGCTGTTGTGGATACGGTGGGTGGGTTGTGTGTACTCCCAAGTATATCTGGCTGCTTTGTGTTGTTTTACTATCGAAATTTGTTTCAATTGGAACACCCCAGTATGGAAGTAAATTCAATGACTTTACAATTCTTGATGAAAAGATTTATGGCTATGATTGGGTTTCCATGTTTATTCTTCTTAACTCATTGGATTTATACTGCACCAACTGCAATTTCTCGTTGGATTGGTGTGTCACCGCTTTGGGGGTAATGCTCTTTGTACAAGTAGCTGTTAACTGTTTTAGATGGCTCATTCTGACATCGTTTACTCTTGGTTCTGCATTTGCTCAGGTAGAAACATCAATTTCGTTTAACTTAAGGCATCATTTCTAGACGGGTGGTTGTTTGGTTTCTTCCAGTGTACTCTTAGTTGGTGGAATTTGTTTTCATGCTTCTACAAACGCTGGTCTTTCACTGTTTGGCGCAGTTCTTATCGGCTTTTCACTCCCATCGGTTTGGTTATCCCTTGTACCAGCTACTTTTCTTACAATTTCAGCAACTTCGGTTCGTGAACTCATTTCTAAACCTACAATTATTGACTCTGGATTACCAAGTATAGCTCCAGTTGTCCCCGAGCCAAGTCGGACTAAAACATGCTCGATGGCAACCTGCGTTTGTTGTAGTACTTTAACGTTCATTATTCTGTATGCACTGCTTCTTGCATTTACAATTGCTTTAACAACGTACGATTATCTTCCAGAAGAACTTGCATTCCTTCGAGGTCAACGATTTCCAATCTTTTACATAGTACTTTGCATCTGTGTTATTTCCAATGTTGCCCTTGCAAGAACGATCAAGTTTGTACACTTTGGATGGAGTACCATGGACAAATTACGCCTTTGGGTAGTGATTCTTTTTATTGGAATTGTTATCGTGCCTGCATCTGTGTCTCATGAAGCGATTTACCTTGCTCCGGTTTGGCATCTTTATGCAATGTAATTGACATTGGTGTAGGGAGAGTACACACCAACAAAGATTGTCAAGAATATTACATCGGACTTTCGTATACTTAGCTTTAATGTCTACCAGGTTGCTAAATCGTAATTGCGTCTCTAATAATCATTTTAGGGCTTTAACAGAGCTGGAGGTGATAATTTCTTTTACATTCTCAAAATGATTAACGATTATGACCCGCATATTATTACACTTCAAGTAAGCTTTTATTGCCATTATGAGTTGTAATATGGTAATAGGAATCCGATACAATGCAAACAGGTTCTGGTAGCATTGATATTACAGAGTTCCTTGCGTTACACCGAGGCATGTATTCATTTTCAAACCCAAAAACCCAAGAAGATTCTTTTGGATGTACACTGCTGTCATCTTTCCCAATTGAGCCAATTCAAGGCATTGTTCTTCCAGCACTTGGTGAAAATGCTTGTTTGCAGGTATTTTTTATTTCTTGTGTAAAATTTTATCCTTGTAGCATGTTATGTTAACTATATACAACAAACCCGTCAACCTGATTAATATCCATCTTGGCAATGATGGCACAAATGATCGCAACAATCAGCTCGATCTTGTCATGCAACAAGTTAACAATGCTACCGGTCCTCTTATCCTCACAGGAGACTTTAATACACCCAAACTTTCTTCCGAGTACTTGAGCATATTAACACGAACAAGCCTTGTCGATGCCGGTTCAAGAAAAAGTTGTCGAATTCCAAGTCCATTTCCCTCGTCGAGAAATCCGATCGAATACGTCTTCTTTCGTAATCTAACTTGCATTCAGTTCGAATCTCCAACGACGTACGATCAACAAACTACAGCAGACAGCTTTCCTCGTATTGTTCACTTGACACTTTGATGAAATTATCATTCAAATAATCTCCTTATTGATGTTATTTTTTCTTTGTTAGTGCTGCTGTATCACTAGTAACATGATTCAAAGCATTGTATCGTCTTTAAAAGCCTCAAAAATTGCAGTATAAGCTATTCTAAACAACTTCAGGTGTATTAATGTCAATAATGGTTGAGTTTTATTCTTGTTCAAAAATTTATTACCAATATTTAAGACGAAAATCAATAATGGACAAATTGTTTGATTAAACCATCTCTTCAAGTGCAAGAACACGCTTCATTGCCTCGTCAATTTTGTCATCCTCATCTGCATCATTTACGACCGCTTGAGTATTGTCAGCACCATCAAAGGTAGCTGGTGTTTCGAGTGAATCATCAAAGATGTTGTGAGCTGGCATCACTTCATGAGCGACTTGTGCGTAGTGCGAATCACAGTTGGCATCAAACAAAAGTTGTTCAGTCACAGGAGGAGCATTTAAGATTGCATCGATCAAAAAGTCAGTAGGAATTTCCATTGCAATCTCATTGTTTTGGCGCTCAGCAGGCATGTCTTGAAATCGAATACCCCTTGTGCTGTAGTAGCTATGGAAGTGGCTTCGGCATTGTTGTCTCCTAATTTAAAGAGGATTAGACTTGTAGATATTGATTGTCATTACGATCTGACTCGAAATAATCGTTGGATGTGTCGAAAGTCGATATTGCCGACATCATTTCCATACTCTTGGGCAATAAGCATAAAAAATCGAGCACTTTCATCAGCAGACCATCTTCCACTGTTGTACAAGCCCCGATAGTACGTTTGAGCAGCAAGTCCGACCGTCGTATTCAATATAGCAGCAATCTCTTGCCATGTATGATTTTCTTCTTCACGCAAATGACGCAATGTACTCAACTAACACAATAATTAACAATTTAGGGCAGCGAGGAAATGTTACGATTCCGCTCATTTTTTCGCAAATGGAGAAGTGTCTTACTGACTAAAATTCTTCATTACAATTTCTCTCGTTAGCTAACTTTTTTATCTTAGTTTTTGTATATTTAACTGTGTACCATCACTCACTCAGCTACTCCTTAGGAAGTTATTTCTTGTACTAAGTCTTAGCCAGTCGAATCAGTATAGTCAATTCGTTATATAAGGTCTGATGATCTGTAAAAGTACAACGGTTTTAGCCAATCAAAAAGATTTTTAAAGTCACGTGATTGGTTGATTTCCAACAAAATGAAACCGTCGAATGCGATCAGTCGAGTCAATCGTTCGTACGAAGGCTGAAGCCGATGGAAGTACCGTTGATTTGAGCAATGCGTACGTGGGAAATGACGGTTGTGCGGTGCTAGGAAGAGTTCTACGTGACTTTCCCTTAAAGCGAGTTTTAGATTTACGTGGAAATCGTATCCAAGCTGACGGTATGGTGCATTTGGCCTCTTTTCTCAAACACAACACCACAATTATAACTTTAAACCTCGAATGGAACTGTGTGGGAGTACTAGAGCATGGTATTGAAGCATTGGCAGAAGCCCTTGCGATGAATTCAACACTGACGCAGTTAGATCTCCGTAATAATAGTATTGGCCCTGATGGAGCAACAATCTTGGCAACAGGACTCAAACGCAATCGAACTCTACAAGAATTAGACTTGCGATGGAACGAAATTGGTTCTGTTGGAGGCCATGCACTTGCAGAGATGCTACAAGTAAATCGATCTCTTGTGCGAATGCATTTAATGGGAAATGATGTCTCCATGGCGACAATTGAAGTCATAGAAGCCTGCCTTCGACGTAATGTAAATGAAATGGCAATGATTACACAAGAGAAAGAAGAAGTAGAAGTTGTGCCTCAGGAAGTAGAAGAAGATCCGAAAATGCTTTTGACGTACATGGCTGAGAATGATCGACTACAAGAAGAAGTTGCCATGACAAAGAAACATGTTCGACTTATGGTATTTCAATGGAAATGATTGAATTTCGAACATTCTTGTAGGAAGATGAACATGAAATGAATGAAAAGCGTGTTCAAAAGCTACATGCTGATATTCGCTTGTTGCAAGAAGATCGGGATCGATTTCAATTGAGAGAACTCGAAGCACTTAAAACAGCAGAAGATTATAAGAATTTGTACAATGAAGCTGATGCAAGAAGAAGAAAAGACTTGGAAGAACATGAACTTGCTAAGCATAGACTCGATCAAGAATGTCTTCGATTAAAAGGTCAAGCTTTGCAGGCAGAACTATCACATCAACGAGTATTTGAACAACTAGAATCCGAACGAAAGCAATTTACATTGGAAAAAGACTTTTTGGAGACTTCTTTGGCCAAAACAAAGGCATCTTTACAAACAGCTCAGCTTGAATGTGAACGACTTCAAAATATTTATACAAACGAGTGCTCTTTAGCCGAGAAAAAGGCACAAGAAGCCAAAGACAACGCAGAAGCCAAGAACTCCCTTCTTGTTCGTCGCTTTGATACTACACAAGCAGCTTTAGAAGAACAAGTTCGTGCATTAGCACGACAATTAGAGCTTTCCCAGCGTGAAGTAGTTCATGAACGTGAAATCAAGGAACAACTCCAAGCAAATTTACTCACTTTGAAGCTCAGTCATGAAAAAGAACTTGGTGAACATCTCTCTCGTGTTGAAAAAGAAACTCAAGAACGATTTGATCGTACTGTGGCAGCAGTAGAAGAACAGCTTGAAGCAATGCGAACAATGCGACTTAGCCTTGAGCGTGATGTTGAAAAGCATGCTGCATCAATTGAAAAGTTACGAGAAGAAAAGAGCCGAATGCGAACTGATCATGAAGCAGATCGACAAAGTTTAGAGCAACTTGTGATAGAATTGAGGGCTGAAGCTCAAAAGCTAAAGGATACAATCTGCCAGAAAGATTTGGATCGTGCCAGGAATGAACGAAAATGTGAACAATTACAAGAACGAATACAGAGTTTGGAGCAAGAAATAGCGCATAATACTTTAGCCAACGAAGCTAGAATTTCAGTAAGTTTTACCTACTCAAAACAATCAAGTAAAGAATGGATAGGAATTGCTAGAACGTGTAGAAACCCACCGAGTTAAAGCCGAAGTTGCTCTAGCCCAAAGGCATGAGTTGGAAAGTAATCTTCAAAATCAAATAGATGAATTGCAAAGTCAATTGCGAAAAGAAAAACAATTGCAATCTGAACGATTTGAATCATTTGCAGCCCGAATAACTCGCTTTGTAGCACAACAAACTGAAGAAGAGATGAAGATAAGCTCTTATTCATAATAGATGCGAAACACAGTCTTGGAAATGAGTATGTCGGCATCATAGAAGCCTGTTTCAATGGTAATCTTACCACTACATTCTACATGAACATTGAGAAAGTATTATCAAGTACCTTATGTGTTCTGGCGAAAGCATATTTTCTGGTCCTGCAGCTTCAATAGTTTGTTGCCATGAATTGGTAGAATTGGGCATAACATAACCAAAGGTAAAGAGCCATTCTAGCATATACATTAAACTATCTCTCTAATATATTTTTACCTTCCAAGCATTTCCCATGAAAATAAACTCGTTGTTCAAGACGAAAGTTGTGAATTTCTTCAATTGATGTAAAGTTGATTTCACGAGAGACCGAATTACAATTAAGAATTTCACGAGGTACAATTGCTACCACAAGAATCAATTCCTTTTTGTTTCTTTAGATCTTAAACCTCGTTGTTCTCGTTCATACATCTCTTTGGTAAATTTTTCTTGTTGCCACATGAGTTTTCCTGTTTCTCCACAACGCATGTTCATATGATTGCTGCCATATAATTTAGCTTTTCCTAGCTAACACTACGTACATTTTCAACCCTTCTGAGATCAATCGGCCTCGTGGATCCATCGCTCGTTGAATGCTACCCGTGTTAGTTGGATGTTTAAGCTTACTAGTCCATTCTTTCTCGACTTCAAGGTCCCATTTCTCCTGGGCTTCTTCCTCTTCGTTATCAGAGCTCTTACTATCAGCTACATCATCGCATTCTTTGCTGTGTCTTGCTGCTTTAGCTTCATATTCTTCCTTTGGGGACGCTCTCTCCTTGGATTCTTTCTCCATCGATGCTGGAATAAAAATATGAACATTACACTTGAAGATTGTAACGATATTTTTTCTTTGTATTTTATTTTGCGAACAGGTGCGATCTTTTATGGAGGCGAAGAGCGAAGATGATAATAAGAAGAAATTGGCAAAGAAATCGTCCAAGAAAGCGGCTCCAGAAGGACCTTCTATTGCAGCTTCACAGCCTCCAATGGTTATGGATGTTCCTAGAATGAATTTGGCTGGTTTAAACAATGCTGAGCCAAAAGTTGTGGCTGGAAATGATGAAAAAGCAAAGAAAAAGTCTTCCAAGAAGAAATCGGAGGCTCCAACTGCAGCTCCAACAGCTACAGCAATACCAACGTCTGCTCCACCAGTATCTGCAGTGCTACCATCAACTACAGCGGTGAAAAATAGTGATAATGATGAAATTTGATGCTAAATTAAGTAGGCACCAAAAGATGGAGCGATAGATGAAGAAGAGAAAGCAAAACAAGCAGCAAGAAGAGAAGCAAAGAGACAAAAACAAAAGGAAATGGAAGAAGCTAAGAAACGAAAGGAAGAAGCAGAAAAACAAGCATTAGAACTTGCTCGACGAGAGGAAGAAGCGAGACAACGAGAGTCAAGAAAAGCATTAGAACTTGCAGCGTTGAATGCAAATGCTGAAGAATGTCAAGAAGAAGAAGATTATGATGATGACTTTGAGGTATATGCAATGATTTCTTTACCAAAATTCTTATCCATGTAGAACTATGATGATGAAAGATTCAATGATGAACCTGCTAAAGGAGCTAAAGCATCTAAATCCAACAACAACGATGTACTTGATAAACCAGACGAAGAGACTGTCAAGAAAATCAGAGAAGCTCTACAAGCAGAAAGCAAATCTCGATCATCAACTCCAACATCATCATCAAAATCTACTTCTCGTCAAGAAGTTAAAGAAACAAAAAAAGCTACCAGCAGCTCTGTTTCTTCATCCATTGCAGGCTTAAAACAAGCTGTAGATCCTCGAGCCAAACGTATTAAGGTCTGTACATCAAAACTATGCAATTTCATATCTTTTGATAGGAAATTCTTGACAAGAAAAAATTTGAAATGGAAAAATTTAATATATTTACACAAGCTCCTGGTAGTGATATGGACAAGTATATGCAACAACTTCGCAGTGGTGCTGTTCGACAGATATTCATTCAAACGAATGAAGATGCACGTGGAGTATCAACTCAAACCAAAATGAGTGAGACGAAAGAACAAGGAATGCATTTCCCTGATGACAGAGGAATGGATATGGAGTCTTCTACTGGAAGTTCTCGTCATTTTATGCGCTTTCTTGAACGCAGTGCTCAAGTACAATAAGAACTATAGCATATTAGCTTATCTTGATGTAGGTTTGCGAAGTTTTAGTAGAAGAAAATTTACTACGATCTGTCCTAGCTGCTTCATCAAAAGAAAAAGAAACTCAAGCTAGTAATACACGAAAGTTAACTAGTATTCATGCAGACCAAATTCCTATTGAGGAATTGCCGCTTCTTCAAGATAGAATCCTCGTTGGTAAGAAGAAATGCTTTTATCTATTGACAATGAGTAGATCTTGCATTTTCGCCAATTGTATCACATTGGCTTTTGGCTGCATATTCTCCATCCAACGATAACAATGCTAAAGTGTTTCCTGACAAGTCTATTCTTTGTGTTTGGGATGTAAATCAACCAAAGATGCCGATAAGGTAGCGTAGTAGTTTATCATGTCTAATATTTTAGATGGTTGAAATCTGAAGGAACTGTGACTTGCTGCAGCATGGGCCCAAATCGTGATATGTTTGCAATTTGTGGCACAGAGACTGGTGACATTCACCTTTGGGACTTGAGATTGCCAGTGCCTCCAAATTATGAAGGTAAATGGATAGTACTATTTGTCTTATTGAATCTAGTTGCAATTGATGACACTTTTAAGCTGAGAATTGGTCCACCATTGTTTTCTACCGCTGGGTTAAAATACCAGCACAAAAACCACACATCCCCTATTGTATGTAAGCACACAAAGTAATACTCAATTTGTATGTTCTAGTGCTCTGTTGAACCAATATCATCTTCTAAGAAAGGTGCCAACTTTCAAGTTGGTTCTCTTGATGACCGTGGAGTTGTGATTATTTGGAGTGTCGTTGGTTGGGAGTCTGAAAACAATGAGTACATAATCTCCTATGCGTCACTACACCCCCTCACATGAATGTAGTACTCCTGTGATTGATACTTGCGTTGAAATTGGTGGGCGTGTTAAACTAATTCGAACTGCAGTGATCGATACATCATTAAGTCTTCATGTTGGACCGTTTGCAACACTTTTAGCTTTCTTCCCCACTGAACCAAGTCAGTACGTCAAAACTATGCACCACTACGTATTTAAAACTCTGTTAGATTTGTTGTTGGTACCACCACTGGCAGCCTTATCATGGGTAGCAGATTTGACAAGAAATTACCTGTGAAATCATACACTCAACAAACTTCTTTTGGTGCTGTCACAGCAATTGCCTTTAGTCCATTTCTTCCCCATTATTTCCTTGTTGGCTATGGCGATGGAAGCATTAGGTATATATTTCTTTCGTTTTCACAAATGGAATCATGAAAATAGTTTATTTGACAAACAACTCGGTCAATCTATTGCTTCCTGGGCAGAAGAAAATCATGGTGTCTTTGTGACTTCCATTCAATGGTCTCGTTCTCGTAGTGCAGTCTTCTTTGTCATGTATTCTAATGGGACAATAAGCACATTTGATCTACTCACATCACACATGGTACCAAACATAATTTTGCATTATCTTAATATTCAAGTAGACATCAATATTAACTCAACAAGTCAGCAAACCAAAGCGTAATCTGTCATTGCGATTATCCCTCTCGTACATCTTGTTTTATTATTCATTGTATTCATGTTGAATTTAGAGCTGATATTGTCAAAACATGTCGTCCAATGCTTGCATTGAGTAGTGGCAATGCTCCAAATCAGTTTGAACTCTATCATCTCACGTAAGAAGATGGTGAATCTCTATGAATCTATCATCATCTTTTGTATAGAAAAGAACTTACACACAAAGTACAAAATGAATTGGGTCAAGCACAATCTATGCTACTAGGAATAGTATAAACAAAACAATCAATCAGCATATACAACTACGTTGTATTCATTCCGTAGCTTTTACATCAATTCAAGTCATCTACTAGTCATATACATATTCCATGGCGATTCTTCATTTTTCTTTTCTTTTTTGAGGCTTTTCTAGTTTTATTTTGTTTTTTAATTGTAACTTGGGACGAACCATTGGCATTTGGTCACGAAGCGTCCACCTTCACGAACACGTGAAGAAGCAACACGGCTACGAGCCTTGTAGCGGGCACCACGTTTCCAGTTGCGGCAGTGGCGTTTTTCAACGTAGCGATGAAGTACCATCTTACGTTCCTCCGATTTACCACTCTTGCAAACCCAGCAACGAGCAGGATCATGCACATAAGCTTCTTCTTCAATATCACCAAGCGAAGAGATTGTCGATTTTGGAGAGGAAGGAGCAGTCTTTGGAAGCGTAAACATAGAAGCAACAGGGGCGGACTTGACAACGCCAAAGTTGACATCCATGCGAGGAATCAAAGCCATCGGGATGCGAGGATCAATCTTGGTAAAGATCGAGGTCTTGATGCAACATCGAGGGTCGATTGGAGTCTGGTACGTTCGGAAATCAAGCGAGGACATCGCTGCAACCGCATCAAGCGGACTAACAGAGATATCTTCACCTTCATCATCACTTTCATCACTATCCATATCAACATCCGAGATCTTTGGTGTTCCAAGAAGAGCATCCAAGTCAGTTTCAGTAAAAGTAGGCACAGGCAAAAGGTCACTCACATCATTGAGTTCATCTTTAGTTTGAGCCTTGGAAAGCGATTCAATGAGATCGGTAAATGCATCAATATCATTTGCCGTTTCTTCATCATCAACAGTTGACAAGAGAGCCGTGAACTGGTCAATGTCGTTGGCAGCTTCCATGTCATCAATCTCCATTGGAGATGATGTTTCAGAGAAGCTGAGGTCGTCCACTGGAAATGATCCCAAGTGGGGAAATGGAGGTAGCATTGTAGGCATAGTCATGGTAGTCATAATTCAAATATCGTATACAAAAAGTAGGTGTTTTTCGGAGATTAATGTGCGATTTACGGGCAACAGCCGTCGTCATTCGTTAACATTTTGAGTTTAGTGCTTATACAGCATCGTCGTCAAAGTTGTTAGTTTATCATAGCAAGCGGTAGTATTATTTATTCGGACATCCTTTCGACCCGAAAAATAACACTCAGCAACGTTTATGATAAAGAAAAAGCAAAAATGAACATGAAGCGACTGGTCACTTTTTTTTCCCTACCCCTTGACATATGATTGGATAAAATAAGACCTATCCCCTACCTAAAATCAACCAATCAGCACTAAGAAAGTGAAACAGTTGGAAATTTGCTTGGTAGATAAAAGATGGTTTGATGTTTAGCGGTAACTTAGTGGAAGGAATGAACGAATTAAAGGAAAAAAGAGGATGGAAATGATTAAAGATAGTAGACAAGTAGAGTTAGTTCAAGTTGCAATCATTGAAGTTGTACAAAAGGAAGCTAGCACCACCAAGAATGATGTGCAGTCGTGTCCATTGTTTGAACTATGATGAATGTTTCAAGCTTCTTTTGATCGCGCAATGAACTCGGAACCACTGATTTAACTCCATGTGGTTGAGTTTCGACTGTCACGCATGGATGAATGGTCGGATCAATCTGGTCTGCGTCAAATATCTTCTTCTTTGATTAGATCCGATGCATTGTTTGAAGCTACCACATCAATATGTCTCTTTACAATCTTTATAAAGCGAAAAAACGACTCCTTGCTACGAGATCGCTTGCATAAATCACACCAAGAAGACGTCCTTTGCCTGTCACGTAGAGTTCAGGCGTCTTGTGGACTGAGATGAGTAAAATCACTTTGGAGGCAAACGTATCACGATGGACATGCACATTTTCTGCATCGAGACTGAGTAGTTCACAGCCAACGAGATCGACAATTGTGTTGATTCTCAAGGCAATGGCTTGATCAGGGGTTAATCCTGCTACGGCTAGTTGACTTGTCAGCCCCATGTGCCTTGATCTTGGGGTCATCATTGTTTTGTCGGACTCGGGACTGCTGCTTTCAAACTCGCCCATGGATCCAACACGAGCCATGGATGGGGGAGATAAGCCAAAGACTCTAGGAACGATTGCTCCATCAACACAATGATTCCACGATTGCAAGAGTGCTTCCACTTCATCTCTGTCGACAACACCAAGGAAGATCATGTTACTCGTTTCGTCAACAACAGGGAACCGAGTTATGTGTTCTGGAGTCGATTGTAAAAGAGTAGCAAGATCTTCACGTGTTTGACGACGTGTGATGACAAATGGAGGCATGGGTTGCATTAGATCAGAAGCTACGAGGCTGTAGGATGCTTGTCTAGTTAAATCAGGCCATTGAGGAAGGGATTTATCACGTGCAATCGTCTCGTACATGTCGAGAGAGATAAAACCAGCAATTGCACGACCAAGAAGTACAGCAAGGAGAACGGGAATCATATATGTAAGTTGTTGTGTCAATTCAAAGACAATGACAGCTATGCTAAAAGTACCAGTGACACCAGCAGTAAATGATGCTGCACCAACAATTGCGTAACCTGCAGGAACAATTTCGGCATGGGGAGCAACATAAGCAAGAAATTCACCAAAAAGACGACCAAGCACTGCTCCAAGAGCAAAGACAGGAGTAAAAATACCATTGGGAATAGCTACAGTAGCTGAAATTGCTGTTGCAAAAAAACGAATGATGAAAAAGAGACTTAAGTTTAGTGGTAAAGAAGATGAACCATAGAATGCTTTGTTCTTGTCATCTACAATTGAATGTAAGCTCAATTGAAAGAATGAAATGTACAAAGAATTGTATGATTCGAGTGATTGAGATCCTTTGCTAAAAACATGTCATCAATGATAGATCGACTGCTTATTAGCATGCAATTGCCATAAGCATAGTCAATGATAGCAAAGAGACATCCAACAGCAGCAGCAAATTTAAATGGTTTTGTGCCCCAAATTGATAAATGTCTACTAAGTGTATGAACAAAGTGATAATGCAGCTAATGATACCTTCGACGGAATGCTACACACCAGGAAAATGCTTTAACAAATATACCAGCTAAAATACCACATACAATGGCAAGGAATAGGAAAAAGATTGTCTCGAATGAAGCAGAATGAAATTCCATCTTTGTTGTAAAGAGTGCAGCATCACGATCATTGCCGCTGACACTATTGAGCCATCGAAACATGATAACACCGATGACAGAACAAAAGAATGCTCGCCAGTAGTTGCTTGTCATGTAGTACGTCGTTGTGACTTCAATAGAAAAGAGAACACCTCCAATTGGAGTCCCAAATGCAGCAGTGACACCAACAGCACAAGCTGCAGAAAGAGCATGGTGTGTTAAATCTGGGGATCGTTTAATATCACGAAACCAATTAAGTCGTAATAATTGATTTGCGATAATACAACTCAAGTGTACAAAAGGACCTTCTTTTCCAATAGATAGACCACTTCCAAGAGCAAATGTTAATCCAAGAAACTTGGCAACCAAAGCTTGGCCAGATAAATAATGTGGTAAAACAAAGCCACCAAGAATCGAGCGCATTTCTACAGAAAACATCAACAAACTTAATCAATCTCTTGTAATTCCTACCAGGAATTCCAGAACCAGCAGCATTGGGGCAGATAAAAAATGTCAAGGTAACACCAAGCATTAAGATACATACTCGATATCCAACGTATAATAGAATACGAGAAATATAATTTGATCCCAAATTCGTGACAATATTAAGTAATTCTGTGATTCCATACACTGCAGCATCAACTCCAAAAGCAGTCACCGATGCCATAACACCAAGCAATGCCAAATAGATCCATGAGCTTCGAAAGAGTGCATATGCAATAGCATCCCATTTACTCTTCATATTCACTCGTTCTCTATTTTCCATCATTTGTTCCCATTGCCATTTCTTTTCAGGTGATGTAGGCAATCCATTCATCACGTCATGTCCATGAATTGTTGGCAATTTCGGTCGATAGGTATCAAACGTCACATCAAATGCGTATTCATTCGAAGATCCTCGATGCATATGAGCCAGTGAGATCGATGAGATCGATTCTCGATGTGGAGAAGGCGATGGAGAATGCATTGGCACGGAATCATCCACAGAAACCACGTCAATTGCCGCGTTCGTGTCAGGTGGCGCGCTAAGCATCGCGAATCTGATTGTTGTTTGTTTGTAGCTTTTTTTAAAAATAGAATAAACCTCTTTATTTTTGTATTCTCGAATCGAAATTTAATAAATTATCTCATTGACAATGATGATGAAGATGTTGAAAAGATGATTGTAAGAAGATATGATGAACGAAGGACTAATTACATGAGGATTAAGTTAACTACGGCTTGGATTTATTGCTTAGAGGCATGTAACCAGGCAATACGTTCCCTGTTTGATCAGTGATCATGGACGTGATGGATGGACGTACTTCATTTAAACTTGCAAGATGATTTTGCAACATATCTTTCCATCCTGTCTTTCCTGCACTGTTGCGATAGCCATAAGCAAAGTACGATAGAATAGCAGCTCCAATCCATACAAAGCCATAGCCAATGTCCCGAGCTGGTAGTTGAGCGATCAAGTACCAGTTAATTGTGATGGCAAGGATAGGAGAGAAAGGAACAAAAGGAGCACGGTAACAATCGATCGGTCCTGCTTTTTGAGGACATTTCAAGTAAATTGTAGTAGCTAAAAGCAATACAATGACAAGAAGGATGCAGGCTGCAATGAGATAACCTTCACCACCAGCATCAACTTCGACGTAGCCTTTTTCAAAGAAAAACATAGCAATACAAGAGCATGTAACCATGATACCAGTGAGTTTGTAAGCTTTAGTGGGAGATGCTTCACGTGTACGTGCAAGAATCAATGCAGAATTGGTCATGTTGAAGGAAAAAAGAATACCAAACGAGACAATATTCCATAGGTAGTCAAAGGGAACAAGAAGAGCAACTAAAGTGAAGAAAATACCAGAGAGAACAGTGCACCAAAAGAGATTGCCATTTTTGTCTACTCGCCCAAAGATTTCGGGCAATAAACCATCCACAGACATGGCGTACATTAAACGTGGTTGAGCAAGAAAACTAATCAAAACAACGATGGGCATGGTGCAAACTTCACCGAAATGTACGATAGTAGATGCCCACATGTACCCAACATTTTGAAAACCAGCAGAAAAGTAAAAGCCTTGATCTGGTGTTTCATTGTATTTCATCATGCCTGATAATGCCAACGATGCAAATGCACTTAAACACATTGTACCAAGAATTGTACCGATCACTGCTCGTGGCATAATACGACGAGGATCCTTTGCTTCAGCAGCAAGACAGCATACTTCATCAAAACCAACATAACCAAAGAATGCTTGAGATGCACCAAGCATCATGCCTTGAAAACCATATTTATTAGCAGCTTCATCCCGAGGAGGGATAAATGGTGACAAATTGTCAACGTTGGTTGCTGTAAACCCAGCAATAATAATGAAAATGACAACTAAAATCTTGGTTCCGGTGACAATATTGATAAAAAATTTACCAAACTTAATGCCAACAAGCAAAATAGCAACAGACACCACCATAATAAGTGAAGCCAATAAGGAATAATGTGGTTCATTGAGCCAGTCGTAAGTTGATGGATGAGAAGATCCTTCTTGCAACCATTGTTGTACTTTAGTACCCCAACTACGTGCAACACCAGCTCCAGCAACACCATATTCAAGAGTTAACAGCCATGCACCAACGACTGCAGGAAGTTCACCAAGAATGTGATATGAATATGCATAAGTACTTCCAGATGATGGAATCAATGAACTCATTTCCATATATGCAAATCCACTTAAAATACACGAAAAACCAGCGATAAGCCATCCGATAAAGGCTGCAGGTCCAGCAGCACCACTAATGATATCACCAGTTGTAGCAAAGACACCAGACCCCACCGTCGATCCAATGCCAATCATAATTAAATCGCGAAGTCCAAGCTCACGTGGCAATTCTTCCTTGCGTTCTTCAGCTTCAATCACTTCAATAGGCTTTGTACGGAATAGGTTATCCAAGAATCCCATGACTCTTATCGGAAGAAAGAAAAAATGACCATTTTCATAACCTGTTTAATCCCAAATGGAGACGCTCACGTATGTGACAAAGCTTGTCTACAATTTCTGAATAGTGTTATCCGAATTCCGATTGGCTACTTTTGATAACGGATAGGTAAATAGTGTAAAGATGATAAATCTAACGATTTGATTGGTTAATTTCGATGCCTTTAGCGCAGTGATTGAAGTTGTCCCAACCTTGTGTAGAGCTTGAGAACCACGAATTATACTTAAAGCTATAGAATGGGTAATGTAGAATTTGAGCGACATGTTTAAGACGACGCGTATTGGAAAGCTGAGCAATGTTCTTGAGGTCACAATTCAATTGAACAAAATTAGGCATTATTTGGCATACCATTAGTTTTTACGAAATAATGAATTCCAAGTCGACGTACACATAGCATGTAGCATTTCATTGATATCAAGTATGAATCTTATACGTTGAAGATAGCTGAAAATGTTATTTTTCTTGATTATTTCTTACAATTGAAATTGGTACGAGATGAGGTACCCGACTGACCCACCCGTTTGACGCGTGATTTTGTTTTCATCGTTTGCTCATTCATCAATGCTTATCCATTTGAGAGTACCATCCAAAAGATATTTTGCATCACCAATATGAACATCCCACTCCTAAAGACCAAATCGTCATTTACTCAGATTTTTGCCATGTCAACAAGAGAATTTCATTTTTATGCCGGCAAAAGATCATTATTTAGCTGATTTAATTAAAAATCAAATCATTTGTATGAATTATATTATGTAGAATTAATTTTAATATTGAAATAGACCAAAATTAGTGTTGAAAATGCAAGGAACAGTCAGGCGAGCTGAGCGAGGTACGAGATATTAGCATGGATATGAACCATAAAAAGCTTGTAGATGCACAAGAAAATGACGTTCTTTCGTCATTATGGAATACACGTGGATCAGCCAACTCTATGCGATTGCATTCGTATGAAAATCCAAAGAAAAACTATGTCGAAGTCAAGATCGGAGGGCATAAACTTGATCACAAACACGCAGAGCAATTTCGCCCTACTGTCATATCAGCACCGATGAAAAGTGTGCAGAACACTTATGTGCAAATGAACCAGACACCTGCATTTGGAGTACATCATAAAGAAAAAATGAATTATGTCGAAGTTAAAATCGGTGGGCACAAGTATGACCACATGCGATGTATGACGTTTGATGAATCTCTTGTTACGTTTAATGATCAACTTGCTACAATTGAACGCGGGGCTCTTGGTTGTGCGCTTTGCCAAGGTTTCCATGACGCTCCACTGATTCAATTGTATTGCCGACATGCTGTTTGCCCCGATTGCTTTAAAACAATGTCCATCAACAAGTTTCAAACCAAAGTTATGTGTGGAATCTGCTTTCAAAAAGTCCCTTTTCTTCGCCCTTCGCATCGACGAGCAGTAGAATCTCAAGACTCTCCATCAATAGTACCTCATATCACTCTGGAAACCACAGCATTCGCAGTCGCATGTGCTGGCGTTGGGCACTATGGACCAAAAGTTGTTCAAAGTATTAGCCATGCACTTCGAAATACCTCAATTGGAACTCAGGTTATTTCCACTGTCGAATTTACAGAAGAAAGCCTACAGGAAAAAGTTAATGCCATCGTTGATATGGATGGAGCTGAGCGTTGGCAAAATCGAATTGCAGTGGTCCTTGAACCTTCAAAACTTTTGAAGTATAACTTCATTCAAACATTAGGACGTGGAAATTTTTCTGAAGTTATGTTGATGCAAAAGTAAGATATTAACTCTATTCAGATGTTATACATTTGAGTAGGAAATCGTCAGAAAAATATTGTGTTTTGAAAGAAAGTGATAAATTACAAGAAGCTATGAATGAAGTCAACCTCCTTTCCAAGCTAAAGAGTCCACATATTGTTCGCCTGGACAACTACTTTATTGAGCAGGTTTATTTCACAACTGTAATATGTTTATAATTATTTTATTGTTAGGTTGGCCACCTTCATTATGTGTATCTAGAGCTTGAATATTGTAACAGAGGGACAATGCATGACTATATCAAAAGTCTTGTAATTGAATTGCATTTACTCCACTCTAATTGTCATGTAGAGTGGTCAGCGAATGGACAATTCAACGTTTGCTCGCATCATGCTACAACTTTGTTCAGGTCTTGCTGAAATCCATCGGCATTCAATCGTCCATCGTGACATCAAACCAGATAATTTGCTATACACAGTAAATGAGGCGAATGACTCAATCAAATTAACTTGTTGATATAGAGTGATTGCGTTGTCAAGATATCCGATTTCGGTGTATCAACTTGCCTTGCAACTGCGCTAGTCACTCGACACGCTGCAGGAACAATGGCATTTATGGCTCCTGAAGTTCGTAAGTACTTTTTGGGTGAAAGTGTTATCTATGACTGGACTGCCGATATTTGGTCCCTTGGTGCTGTGGCTGTTGCTTTTTTGCTTGGAACTACTGAGCCTCGAGTGACAATAAGACCAGGTTATTTCATTACTCCCAGCACTTTACTAATTCTGTGATTTAGTTGATGATGTAATTGTCGACCTGACAAAGAGGAATGTTCCATTGCCATTTCTTAAAGCTATTGAAGGTGCTCTTCACCCAGATCCAAAACAACGTGCATCCCTAAGTCAAATAGCTGACAGTATTCGAACAACATATTCCAAGTTATAATGAAATTGAACTAATTACCACACAAGAATTCCAGCCCCCTGAAGCCACAGCAAAAGGCAAAGTTGGATGGAATGCAACACACATACAAACGCCATCATGAACTGGACAGGAAAACACACTTGAATGAGTTTTTGTGTTGTAGACAACAACTCTTCCTGATGCGTCCCCTGAAGCAATCAGATCTCCAGTTGTATTAAATGAACAATCAAGACCATAACCTTCCGACGTATGCCCAAAATATTTCTTCTAGCGTTCAACTTAGCCTTTAACTGTATGTTACGTAGTTGTACCTTGTGTAATTTTAGCTTGGAGGTTGATACTGTTGCGATATAATTTCCATGGCTTTGTAAAGCAAAATATGGCTTAATAGGATGCATCTACAAAACAATTGATTATACCAAAGTCTGCACAATACTCCCAACCTCGATGGATGAGCACGTAAATCCTTCCCTGTATATTGATTTAGACATTAAAGCGCCCTAACACATATCAGTATGCACTTTTAACTAACACAATTACCGTCTCAAAATCCCACACAGCAACTCCTTTATCAGCAGAACTCGTCTTGGTGACTGTGCTGCTTGTGATAAACTGTGTTTGTGATGGCATAAAAGCAATCGAATGAACTTCACCACAAGTTTTTTGATATGTTTGAGCTATTGCTCCACTTCTTGTGTCCCAGCAAACAACTTCACCACGTTCATTGCCAGCTAAAATCAAGTCGTTTTCTCCTTTATGAGTAGCTAGTGCAGTAAATCGATGGTTTCCTTGGTACTTGGTGACACATTGGTTCCTCTCAGCATCAACACAAGCTATTGTTTGATCAAAGCTACAGCTAAAGAGATTTCGTCTAATATAAAGTTGTAAATGCATACATCGTAAAGTAACGTGCTTACCCATCTACAGACCATTGAATATCTTTAATAGCATCAGTATGGTGCTCTAAAGTTCGCATCAATTTCTTTTCAAAAGCACTCCAAATTTGTACACCTGGCTGCATACTAGCTGTAGCCAGCAATGTTGGGAACTTGGTATTCCATCTAATGCGATTAACTTTTCCGTTACTTTGCCAATACCCTTGACTTGGTGTACTTGGTATTTCTTTTGCACCAAATAATTCTTCTATCTCAAGTTCTGGCTTTTGAGACTCAGAGAATCGAGCCATAGCCCGTCGTTTAGGCTTATACGCTGAAGCTAAAGCCCTTGGAAGCTCTACATTCAAAGGAACATTTACTGCTTTACGCTTTCTTGGTGGACTCGATTCAGGATTAGACGTGTAACCTTGCAGCAAGTCCATACATTCACTTTGGGATTGTCACATATATCATTTTTAGCATGTCAAAATCTAAAAATAGAGTGTGAGTCTATTATGAGGAGATGTGCTTAAATTTGATACTGAGATCAACGTTGTTCAACGCCAAAGCATTTCTTTTTAAGTCATTTTTCAATTTGATGCGTGCCTCTCTTTTTCTTTTGAGTGCGACTACTGTTGCTATTTGCCCTCCTACGTCACTTACTCCTCCATCGAATTGTGCACAAGATTCGACTTGGACACTTGTCACGGTGTCATCCGCTGCTTTTTGCACTCTTGTAGCCCCTTCCGTGTGCTCTAGTGCTTTAAACACTACTGGAAATTGTCCTGGTCCTCAAGAAGGACTAGAGTTTGGATCGTATTGTGATCTTTTACCTGATAAAAATGTGTATGGATGTCTACCACGAACGACTTGTGAGATTGTCAATACAATCACTACAAGCTCAGCACCACCTTGTTTGATTAATACCACCATCCCACCAGAAAGTTATTGCTGTGCAGCTACCACAAGTGATGGCTGGACGTCTATTAGCGTTGAAACAAGAGATTCGTATTGCACAAAGGCGAATGCTGATGGTTATTGTGTCGCAAACATCGCGACTGGTGCTTGTCCTGAACCTCAGAATGGGCTTCCCTATGGCTCTGAATGTAAAAAAGTACTTACAGGCGTTTATGGTTGTGTTCCAAGAGCAACTTGTCCACCTAAAAATGTACCAAAACTTCCACCATGTGTAAGTCTACCTCCTATCAAGCAAGTACCGTAAACTAATGTTTAATGAACTTGCTATGAATGATATATTGTGTGCACAAGAGTTAGATAGACAATATATTTATGTCATGGCTGAAGGAAGCAGGATGTACACAGATTGCATAATCTTCTTTGTGTTTTACTTGAGCAAAGCATATACCCATTCCAAAAAGCTTGCTTTGTTTTGACTAGTAAAAAATTGACTGCTAGCTTGTTCAAACAAATCAAAGCGGCGATCATCAGCTTGAACTGCAATTTCCTTGAGACGATTGCGTTGAGCTTCAGTCAAGTCAGCTTCAATAGCTGTGATTGCTTCTAACACAGCTTCGACACCACCAACGTTTTTTCCACTTGTTGGTTCGACTTTGGCTCGTTTTGCAACACCAGTCGATCCAAATCCAGATTCTCCACGTGAAGTTTCAGAGAGTTCATCGACTTCTTTTACATCAGCTTGTGAAATGATGCGTTCCAAGATCAATTGGGCAATGCGATCCCCATGTTTAACTTGAAAATCTTCATTGGCGTGGTTAAAAATGACTACACCAACATTACCACGGTAATCTTCATCAATTACACCAGCTCCAACATCCAAATGATTCTTCCACGACAAACCCGAACGCGGAGCCACACGTGCATAACACCCAGATGGGATCGCAATTGCAATATCTGTCTTGACCAAAGCTTTCCCATGAGCAGGAATCACACAATCGTACGCACTTGCAAGGTCAAAGCCTGCTGCTAATGCAGAACCACGTGCAGGAAGTATTGCTGTTGCCGATAGCTTCTTCACCAACAATAAATCGCGACCCATTAAAATAATTGAAAAATGAAACATCTATTGATCTAAAATTTGGCAACTGCCACAATTAATCATTCCAATGTGGCATCTGCCATCTATTATTATTGAGTAAAAGGGGTGTTGTAAGAATCCCTTTTTGTTTAAAATCCTCTAATGCAGTAAATATCTTGATAGATTTTTGCTTGAGTTTTCAATGAAGTTAACGAATATGCACCCTAAGCGAGAAATTAATGTAAACAAGAAGAAAAGAATACTGATGTTAAGCAATAAAGAGTCGAGTGGAGAATTACAAGTTCATTTGCAACATACGAAAGGCAAATATCAGTGCCATTTGTTGATTGTTTGAACAACCTTTTGATGTGCCTTTTAATAACAAAGCATGAACTTGCCTGTAGGTGCATATCGCAGTAGATTTGTGCTGGTAATTATGATTTCGATGCATGTAATCATTTCATTCTTGGACGATTTGAAAATGAACAAATTGAAACTTTAATCTAATCTTCAGTCAACGGCAAGACTTAAGTTGATAAATCTTTAATAGTATTAATTCTAGGTCATCTACAATTACTTTAATCTTGTTTATTCGACTTCCAAAGCTTCTGAGGATGAGTGTGACATGGCACTGCCTCGACTAGCAACTTCTTGTTGTGTCATAGCAGTCTTTTGCAAAAGCCCCTTGAGCATTGTGGCCATGTTGTTATTGTCCGTGGGCCGAGCTACTGCGATCGTAGGGGCTGATTTCTTTGATTCATTATTGTACTTGTGGGAATCGATGTGGCTTGTAGCTGCCACTGCCAAACGATCAATTGTGTCAATTTGAGCATTTGTAAAGCTACGTGCCTTCGTATCCATGATAAAAACAGTGCCAAGGACAAGTTGGGACACTGGAGATAGAATTGGGGCTGCAAGGTAGGAACGAATTGCATGAGGTCCCGTAACAAGAGGATTTTGATCAAAACGAGCATCAACAAGAGTATCTGACACAGCCAAAGGACTCTTGATGCGAAGTACATGAGCACAAAAACTTTGGTTACGAGGAAGATCGGCAATACGCCATCCACGACTGGCTTTAAAGTATTGATGATCATGATCGATAAAGCTGACAGTAGCAAATGGAGCTTCTAAACGCTGAATTGCCAAATCACAGATAATGTCAAGTACATCATCTTGGTTGCCATCAAGAATGTCAAAGTTGTAAAGTTCATCAAGACGTTGTTTTTCAAAGGCTACAGTTGGAGGCTTTGGCCATGGAAATTCCCAGTCAAAGTCAAGAGGATACCCGTATTGCATATCATGCTGAAGATGAGCCACAGTGGGGTGGTGATCACTAGGTCCAACACATGTAGGAGAGCTGACAAATTGCAATGGTTGTGGCAATGGTTTCTTGATTGAATCAACCTCTTGTTGATTCAATAGCATGACTCCTTCCTTGTTGTGAGGTGTAGATGTCAAAACAAGTGTATTGCGAGTTTCTTCTTCAGGTGCTGGTTCACCAGTGGCTGCACCACCACTTTCAAGAAGTTTAATTGGTGCAGGGTTCTTGGATATAATATCCGAGTATCGAATTGAGACTGTACCACGATGTTCCGTTTTACGTGTAGTATCAATAAAATTATTGCCAAAGTGTTCATAATCCCATGCTTTGGGTGTAATATGAACATAACTTTGTCGTAAAATTGCACCATTTTCAGCACGTATTGTTGGACCACGAGGTACAAGTTGATTATGTACTGGAGTTGGTTTTGGTGTACTACTGAACGATTCTCTTGGTGATTGTATATTTTGTGCAAGAACCAATGCATCATTATGAATTTGATGACGTTCAGCAATACTTGATCCAGCAGGTGGTAATGTACATGCAACAATACAAGCAAAACATACTCGTGTCTTGGTAAAACCCGTCACATCAAGAATTACTGATTGTTTCTTTTGAGTACATGAACTACAGACAACTTCGCCACACTAGACAAAAATAACGTTATCAGGTATCAGTCTACGGCTAAGATCTTACCACTCGACAGTTTTTTATGACGAAAAAGATTGAATCTTCGTTTACACAAGTAGCATACCGTTCTTGATGGATTTGGGACCCATGTATATTGTGGTCGTAGTTGTTCGACAAAGATGGGATGGCCGGTCTTTAGAGGCATGTGTGCACTTGGTGGCGAGTGCTTCAATGACCCAAATGCAACAAACGGTACTTGCTCTGCACAGCCACCTAAGTTCAGTAGCTACTTTTTGTTATAACATGTTAGATTTACTGACAAAGTGCAAAGTGCACTTGTTATAACAATAGTGCATAGATATGTTGGGTGCGATTGTTGAGGAGGTCAGTACAATTGGGTCGATAGAAAGGATGGCGACAGGGAGATATACGATTAAGTATGAAATCCGAGATGGTGTCGGTATACAAGACATTTCTGAAGCACAACAGGAGGTAGACAATGGGAATTTTCATCATTTCTCTTTACTTCATGGCGTATACTGCCTGATTGTATTTTTTATGCAGGCCACTGTGACATAATTTCTTTTTAAAGCAAACATACTTTTTATAAATCTGATGATAGTTGTCGTAATGGGATTAATGTATAAAGTATCAACCTGCCACTAAAATCGTCTTACTGGCCTCTTTGGCTTAATGAAATATGGTCGACTTGAGCTTGGGTTTTTGCAGTCATGTCCATAATAGCTTGAATACGAGCTGCTGTTGCATCGTCAACATTAGATCGATTTCTTTCAGTGGAAATGGCTGCGTCTTCACTTCCAGCTTCTAATCGTGGCATTACAGCATGTGCAACTTGCTCTAGGATCCGAACAGCTTCATCACATTCTGCACCTGAACGTGTTTCAGTGTCTAAAACAAACACTGTTCCAATAACATGGTTAGTTGTAGATGAAAGGAGAGGAACTGATGCATAAAAGCGAACATGGGCTGAACCTGTGACCATCGGATTTTGATTAAAGATTGGATCTGTTCGCATATCAGGAACAGCAATGGGTTCTTTCGCAAAAATAACATGGGCGCAAAGGCTTACATGACGTGAGATATCTGGCTGAAGAAGCCCAACCTTGGATTGAAAATGTTGATGTGTTGCATCAATAATGCTGATTGCCATGACAGTAACATGCAATAAGGAGGCGGTCATTTCACATACTTTGTCAAATTCATACCATTCGTGAAATCCTTCAAATTGTTGTAAAAAAGTTAATCGTGCTTGTTCATCAAGTGGCACTGGAGGTTGTGGCCATGGATTGTTCCATACTTCACCAAAATCTTCATCGATCGAACTTGATCGTTCACTTGACGCAACTTCCATTTCAATAGGAGCTCCATTCGTATCACAATCTTCCAAGCACGTCACACATACCCTTGCATTATGAATCACTTGCATTACTGGAAGGATAATGATTTTTTCATGTTGACTGCATCCTCGACATACAATGCCACCACACTACACACTTAAGATTAGATTTTATTGAGCAAGACGAAATACAATGTGACAATGATGGCGACGACGGAGTAAGGTAAAACTCTTCAAACACACGATACATTCGGCTGCATAACGCATCCATTCTTTGTGTATGCGACTCGAATGTACTACAAGTGGTGGGCGCTTGGAAGACATTTTTTCTATACAATCATTCAAGCAACAACATTTTGTTGCCTTTTTATGTTCATGGGGGATGGGAGTCCACAATAAAGGACCCCTACATACACTATTTTACGTTTTTCTTACACTGTACAAATCTTCAATCAAAAAAGTAACACTATTTTCAAGGAGGGGACCCTACCCCGTCCCCCAAAATGACGTAATTAAACGATATACAATAACGTAATTGTACAAAGTACAATTTGACGATATAATAAATAAGGAGTGATCTATGGAGCCATTGTAGCTACTTGTTGTTGTGTACGTGCACTGATGGAAAGTAAATCTAATAGACGTACAGACATTTCACCAGTTTCCAATGCCTCCAGTACACTTCGAGCTGAAGTTTTATCACTTGGAGATTCCTCTTTTGATCCACCTTTGCTTTGTCGTGTTGGACTTAGTGCATCAGCTTTTATTTCTTGAGTAGGACTTGATGCATTACCGTTGGCTTCTCGAATTGGACTTGGTGTATCATTTTCTCGAGTAGGACTTGGTTTGCTAACTTTTAAATCTTGGGTTGGACTGGGTTCATCAGGTGTCTTCTCTTCTTCAGCATTTAGATCGTCAATTTGTGTAAGGGGAGGGAATGTATCAAGATTTGGGTAAGATGTTCCTTCACTAAAATCCCCAAATACAGTAGTATCAATGCTATCAAGTGGTCGATCTCGACGTCGATTTCGTTGATATGCTTCAGGACTTTCAAGGATTGTTGTTGATGGTGCACGTGGTTGAATGTCATCTTCGAGGATTACAGTTGATGGTCGATTTTCTTGGACTTCAGGGGCAAAAGTGACAGATCGACGACGATCTTTAGGTCGTTGGTGAATCATTGTTAACATCAAATCTTCGAGATGAAGCTCTACCGAAATGGCAACATTTTCTAAAGTTTCCCTTGCACGATCACAAGATTGAGGAGATCGAGGAAATTGATCAAAAACAAATACTGTTCCAATAACATGCCCATGGGAAATAATTGGTGCTGAAGCATAGAAGCGAATTGTTGCAGCTCCAGTCACAAGAGGATTATTTTGAAATTGTTTGTCGTATTTCAAATCAGGAATCGCAATGGACATTTTTGTGACAAGCATTGGAGCACATAAACTAACATGTCGAGCAATATATGTCTGTAATAATCCCAATCGAGATTTAAACCATTGTCGTTCTTGATCAATAAAGCTAATTGCAGCCACTGATGTTTCAAGTATTTGTTGTACATTTTCACACATAATATCAAAAATATCGTCTGGTGGTGAATCGAGAATGTTTAATTTGTAAAGTTCTCGTAGTCGTTGTAATTCATCAGGTACTTTAGGTGGAGATGGCCATGGATATCCCCAATCTGAAGCACTTGATGTTGATGGCAATGATACTGATGATTGTTCTGTATTAGACATAATCTGTGGTTTTTGTTCTCGATTTCTTGTAAATGGTGATACAACATGTCGATGTTCATTAGGTTCTTCATATTCATACGAAGGTATATCGTCCTGTTCTGCACTCGAACCTTCATAAGCTTCACATTCAACGACACAAATAAAACAAACGCGTGCTGTAGTTAAACCTCTTCCTTTCACAACAACTAATTGTTTATGTTCTGTACAAGAATCACATACAAGTTCACCACACTAGTCATTCCATCTTAGCGATCTCGAAATTAGTCAGAATTACCACTCGACAATTATGTTTTCGACGATATTTGTTAAAATACTTTTGACAAACACGACATGCTGTGTCTTCACGACGCCAATACCTTCGGTCTTTTAACGATTGTACGTAAATTGGTTGATCTTTGATCGATGACCCCATTTACACCTCTCTGCCGACACACAAATGCTATCGAACGCGTCGACCAATGAGCACATAAAAACAAACGATTACTCGCCCGTGTCTCGGATCAGAACTGGCTTCGTGTCAAATGTGCACTTTGCACTTTCTACATGCACCGTATTATGGATATTCAATTTTAAATCTTAAACAAGTAAGACAACATTACTACATTGATTTGGAAATACTGCGATTAATTGTGCCTTTGGAAGGAATTGGAGCTTTTAAAATGCCTCGACGTTGAAAAGCTTCGACAAAACTAACGAGATCACTAAACATTTCGGTCGAATCATTGACTTGATGTGGTGGAACTAATGAATATGATCCCTATGTAGGTAGATTGTAAAGACTGTTGGATAGTAGCACAAACCGAATTTAAATGATAAATCAAGTTGTGGTAAAAGGAACTTGGAGGCTTTAGTGCATTAGGAGGAACGAACGATACACAATAAGCTCGTTGAGTTGAACTGTATCGAATTAAAAATGAACCACTTCGTGGATTGCGTCGTAATAATGCTTCAGCTTGAGTTCGATCAATTTCACCATGAAAAAAACTTGATAAATATTAGAGGATATCAAGAGAGTAGAAAGAATACCTTTGAAGTCCAATTTCACGAATACTTAACAAACGTTGGGCAAGCATAAACGTCTCATCCGAGTTAAAAAATATTGTCATATCACTTGTAGCTAAAAAATGCTGTTCATCAGCAAGTTGCTAACGTCAGAATGAGTTTTCATGTATGAGTCTTCAGAAATACATTCAAATGCTGAAGAGCATGACGAACAATATAAATACAAGCTCGTCGGGTTGTATTTTCTCGGCTTGGTTCGAGTTCAAAGCTATGTTTACGTCAAGTGTGGCTTTCAGAAAGAAATATACTCAAGTTTAGAAAAATCAACACCGTTCTTGACATTTCGCATGTATTCATTGTAGCACCATACTCCAATTGTGTAGTGTCCATTCCTATGACATTTTCATCAACATCTAACATCCAAATGAAAAAAATTCAACTCGACATCAACAAAATATGATCCAGCAGCTTTCATATCTTGAAGCCAATCAAACACAGATGAATGAAATGGTTTAATTATGTCCCCTTCTGCAGTATAGAACAAAGAACCAAACCAAAGTAATATATCCTGCCGCTGATAAACCTATTTG
>JNBS01000246.1:0-53633 GCA_002081575.1 Thraustotheca clavata | reverse complement strand
CTTAAACTCTCTGCCTACGTTGCCATGTGGCTTGAAGTTCACATGTTGATCCCAACACTCCATGTCGACGCTACAGAACAACTCAATGGCAGCACTGTGGGTGAGTTCGTTCACGAAGCTCCATGGAGCATCTTCGCCAACACGCAGCACACAGCTCAAGCTACGTGTGGTCTATGAGCTTCCTGAGGTCCCAGATACGCTGCATGAAGTCACTGCGATCGTATTTGTATCATTGCCAACTCTTCGTCGACTTGGCATCATTTCGGAAGCTTTTGTTGTCGTCGCTAATGCTGGAAAAGAACGAGTTGCACGGGCATGCTTTGGACCTCATGTGCCTGACAATGCAGTGTTTTTAAGCCCATTTCTAGAGTTTAACATTGGCCTGCATAAAACTACAGGGATGGTAGATGTACGTCCTGCTACAAATGCTGACATTGGAGTACCTTTAAATGCTAGTATTAAAGCTATCACAATGCCTCCTGCAGCTAAACGTGTAGAAATTTCACCATTGCTTGTACTTACGTCTACACCTGATGTACTTCATCAAGAACTTTTATTACAAACTATACGACAATACTTTAGCACACCAAGATTGCTTCGACAAGGAGATGTGTTTGGTATTATTGTTTATGATGTATATCCAAGTGAACAGGTTACTGCTGGTGTTGTGGATGTGCCTGCAGAAGTGTTTCATGGTGATGATCATGGTGAAATTTCAAATGTGTCGATTGTTATCCCAAATCCATTGCAAATTCCTATTGACATTGTCTTTTTCTCGGTACAAGTTGTAGAAGCACCAGTGTCTTCACTTGTTTATACAATTACTTGTGAAGATACAACGTTAATTCAAACTAAACCGATCACACTTCGTATACCTACTGAAGCTCGAATGCGAAAGTTTCTTACAGATCGATGTACAAAAGCTCACACAATGACAAATCAACTTACAGCAACTACACAGTCATTAGTTGAGCTACTACATCCTACAAGTTTATCAATTCCCATGTCGATTTTACTTAGTGGTCCTGCTGGTATTGGCAAGAAAAGTATGATTTATGATGCTGCTGCATCCCTTGGTCTTTATGTTGTCGAAGTGTGCTTTACTGAACTTACAAGCTCGTCAGAACTACAAATGCTTGAAAATATACGTCAAATTGTTGCTAAAGCTGAACAATTATCCCCATGTGTACTTTTTATCAACAGATTCTTTGCCATTGATGTATGGCTACATTATCATTTTATGGAAATTCATGACTTGTGTAGAAAGACAATGAAGAAGCAGCACTTCGTATTGGGGCTACATTAGTCGAATGTTTAGATATTATGGATCGATCAAGTGTTCCTTTGATTGCTACTGTTGAAGATGCTAATGAACTACCAGCTACTATTCGACAATGTTTTTTATATGAACTTGCTATTGAAGCTCCAAGTGAAGCTGAACGACTTGAAATGCTACGAGTGTTAACTGCATCTAGTGCACTTGATTTGGTACAAATTCAATAACAATATTTTATACTTAACTTGCATTAGGATGTCGATTTAAATGATTTAGCTCATCGTACTGCAGGAAGAACCTTTGGGGAACTACGAGCCTTGGTGCCCATATATATTTAATAATTAACTTATGAAAAGATTAGATTGCAGATGCAAGTTCTTTTCGCCTAGCTGCAATGGATGAATTGACAACTATTGAAGATGATGTTTTAGTTGATAGTTTAACAACATTATCAATACGCATGGAAGATATTGAACGAGCACTTAAGGAACAAGAAACCAAATCGTCCTTAGGTCTTGGGAATGCATCAATTCCCAATATCAAGTGGGAAGATGTTGGTGGACTGGATCATGTCAAGGATGAAATTTTGGACATGGTAATTATTAACTCTACGCGATGTTTGATTTCTAATAACTTTTAGGTACAATTACCATTAAAACATCCTGAATTATTTGCTTCTGGCGTTCGTCAACGATCAGGAATTTTACTCTATGGTATAAGCCTCTGTATATGAGATAATTGAGCTGTAAATCATTATAGGGCCTCCAGGTACTGGGAAGACACTCCTTGCTAAGGCTATTGCAACTGAGTGCAATATGAATTTTATCAGTGTTAAAGGTCCAGAACTACTTAATATGTACATTGGTGAAAGTGAAAAGAATGTGCGCCATGTCTTTCAAATGGTACTGAATGCTGCTGAACAAAGCATCATTCCTTGTTTGTAGGCTCGTAATGCTCGTCCATGTATTTTGTTTTTTGATGAATTGGATTCTCTTGCCCCAATGCGTGGGCGTGGTAGTGATTCGGGAGGTGTTATGGATCGTGTTGTCTCGCAACTTTTAACAGAAATCGACAGCAACCTGAATCAAGTTTTTGTCATCGGTGCAACAAATCGACCTGATCTAATTGAAAGTGCATTACTTCGTCCTGGCCGGTACTGGATTAAATTTCAATTGTATTTCATTAACTCTTTCAAACATAGCTTTGATCGATTGTTGTATTTGGGTATCTGCAGTGATAAAGCTGCCCAACTCAAAGTTGTCCAAGCTCTAACCCGTAAATTTAGTTTAGCTCCAAGTATCAATTTGGAAAAGGTATATCAATGTATTTTACACATTAATATCTAATTTCCTATTAGATCTTAGCATCATGTCCACTTCATTTTACTGGTGCAGATTTTTACGCTTTATGTTCGATTGCACTAGCTAATGCTATCAAAGACCGTGTCCTCCAGCTCGATGCATACATTCGTATTCTTATCCAATGATACAATTCTCATATTTTCATTAGAATCTACCAATTTAGAAGATTGTTATTCTGCTCGTCCTTTAACTCCTGCAATGGTTCTAGACAAAATGACACCTCAAGAACTCCAAGTTCAAGTCACAACCAAACATTTTGAACACGCATTAGCAAGTATAGTGCCTTCTGTCTCCCCATCCGAACTTGCTCATTACGAAAAACTACGCAAACAATTTAGTTCGTTGGATGCTGCAAAATAAATCAAATCCATTTCGTCTCTTTCAATATTCCTTAACATATTCACTACCACCATCATGACAATTTCATGTAGGTCTATCTTGATGGTATATGGCAAACTAAACTATATTATCGAAATCTAAGTCCAAGTGCATGCCAATAATGGTGATGTTGATAAGAAGTATTTAACTAACTATACAACATAATTGTCTAACTAAACAGCAAAAAATAATTGTCTAATTAAAGAGCAAACTCAATCTGGAATGTGTTTTTGTAGCAAATCTCAATGTAGACTACCACATACTTATTTTGGTTAATCTACAGGCATGATGGGCGTACCCCACAATTGATCTATATTATGGGATAGATAATGGATGGATGAATGTATTCGAATTAACTAAGATTATAGCAGGCTATACTATAGAAAAAGCATACGTTATGCTTGAGGTTGCTTGCAGTTAAGGTTTTACAAGTTGCGTCTTATGGGGAGGGCCTCGGTTTAGATGGTGAAATTCGCTTCAGCACCTCCGCACTTGAGAGGAGTTGTGAGAGCTTCAATTTACCGGCTATGGGATGGATACTACGAATTCAATGCCAGTGCACAGAATGGCACGAGGTAAAATAGGATTGCTTTGATGAAGGAATCGAGATGGGTGATGGAGACATTTGCATGTTGAGGGCAGGATACACAAGAACAATATCATTGAGAATGCAAACCTTTTCAACAATACATTTCACAGTCAAAGCTACACCAAGATTGCCACCTACGATATGTATGATACATAATCTTCCTTCAATAAATCGTACCAGAACTTTCACCAAAGAAAGCAACACTCGATGGTACAAAGCCTAAACCACCATTCAAGAGCACACAAGAGATGTCGTGATGGACAAGAAAGTGGTTGTCAAAAACTACTATAATCAATGACATAAAAAGGGTTGTAAAGATGGCAAACAAAGGAAGCTAGAGTTGAAGGAAAAATCGCAAAGACTGTCTAGTAAGCAGTTTAGGGAAACAAGTTGGACCAGTTTTCTCCCATTGCCTGTAGATTAGCCAAAATAAGTATGTGGTACATTAGTACATGAGATTTGCGACAAAAACACATTCCAGATTGAGTTTGCTCTCTAATTAAACAATATAATTATCATTGATACCAAAAAATAAAAGAGGCAATTGACAACAAAGAGTTGCATCAAGTGTTATCTTTGGTCGCTTTGAAAAATATACAATTATATTGGTAAAAAGTTTCAAAATGAATAGTATGTTAAAATCAAGATCAATAAGATCTGTAAATAGAGATATTCTGTGAAAATGAATATTTGATCCAATGAAAGGTGACATTTTCATAATAGCGGCGGCTGTGGACCATGGAAGCAAGCGCTGCTCCTGTACGTGGTGTGAGGAAAGCAACGCCCAAGGGACAAATGTCTGGCAGTGGCATGGGCCCTGCGATCACGCATCTTCCTTATCATCTCAAGGTGCTTTTTGAGCCCAATCCACCGCTCGAGTACATGCTTCCTATCATCAAACGTAAGATGCCACCGTACACGGGTTTAACAGAATATTTCGACAAGGTACGTTGTATGTTTAAAGTAGATGTAGATCATCCCTTAGTTTGAAACAAGCGATCCACCACCACGTGTCGTGAATGAGACGCCTAAAGAACGCAAAGAACGAATTCGCAATGAAAAAGCGGAACAAAATGAACTGAAATTGAAAGAATTAGCTGAACAATGTAAGAAATATTGCTAATATTTGTCAACTTATATGCTCAGGGGATCCTGAAAAGGATAAAGCTGAACTCAAGACAGAAGATGCGTACAAGACATTGTTTGTTGGACGAATTAGCTATGAAACAACAGAAAAACAATTACTTCGTGAATTTGAACGATATGGAGAAATCCACAAGATTCGCCTTGTGGAAGATCAAGATGGGAAAAGCGTTGGATATGCTTTTATTGAATTCAAAGACGAAGCTGCAATGAAAGCTGCGTACAAGAATGCTGATGGCAAGAAGATTGATGGCCGTCGTATTGTTGTGGATGTTGAACGAGGACGAACTGTACGTAATTGGAAGCCTCGAAAGCTTGGAGGAGGCATTGGAGGCACACGTCTCGGTGGAGCAGATGTGAATCTTAAATATTCCGGCAGGTTGACACTACATGTCATGTTTCATTTCTCATTTAAAATGCATAGAGAGGTTATTCGCAGCAGTGGTGGCATGAATTCCAACAATGCAAGACGAGAAGAAAGACCTCGAAGCAGATCTCGAGAGCGACGAGAACCTCCCAGTCGATATGGTGGACAAACGCACTCTCGTGGCCCTGAAAAAAGAAGCCGAAGCCGCAGTCGAGACCGTCGTCGCCGTCCTCCATCGCGTTCACGGTCTCGACAACGGGATCGTGGCTATCGAAGATAGAGCATGTTGTAGGAGTTGCATTGCAATATATATTCTGTCACATGCTACCAAGCATTCGCTTTTGGAATCGTGCAACAATTGAGTTAGCTGTCGGTCGTTTATCGGGATCATAGCTTAAACATGCTTCAGCAAGTTCACGGTACCATTCAGGGGCATTGGTGCTAATTTCAGGTCGTAAATCACCCTTAGCTACGGCATGTTCAATAGCAAAGACAGTCATTTCTTTGGATGCAAATGGTCTTTGCAATGAATCAAGCTCGGATAAAACAACACCAAATGAGTAGATGTCTGTCTTGGATGTATCTCGGATGTTTCCTGTAAAGAGTTCTGGAGCCATCCAAAGCACGGTACCAATGTCTTCCATTAGATCATCGTACACGATTTCAGACATTGGATGGGCTTCACCAAAATCACCAACTTTAAGCTCTAATTCTTCATTTAGTAAAAGGTTGTAGGACTTGATATCGCGATGGGCAATGTTCATTTCATGAAGTAATGCAATTGCTTGAATCAAAGCATGAGCCATTTCACAACGGGTTGACCAAGGAAGAGCATCTTGACGTGACCGTAGTCCATCAAGGTATCGACGAAGATCTCCTTTATTCATGTACTCCATCAATAGAACAGGTCCTGCTGCAGCTAAATCACACATACCAAAACACTCGACAATAAATGGAGAACGAAATCTACAAAATTATTATTTTGGTTACAAGAGGTAATGAATATACCGTGTCATAATGTCAAGTTCACGAAGAAATTTCTGCAATTTGTGCCGATCTTTTAAAGTAGCAGAATGAAGCTGTTTAATCGCAACAGCTTTGTTTTGATATGTGCCCCAAATCACTGTACCATAAGCACCACGACCCAATACACAAGTGCTTACAGTCACATCTTCTTGATTAACTTTTTGAACTAAATTCAAATTAGATATTAACAACAATACCGATGGCATACCCGAGTCCAGCAACCCAGCTATATTGAGCGAAGGCACTTCAATGCTTACGTTGGAGAAATCAGGATTAAAATCATCACCAAGCTCGACAATTTTTTTGCGAAATTGTTCAACAACTTTTTCCATACTGGGACGATCTGCTGGATTAAATGCTAAACAAGCATTGGCAATGTCACTGTACCAAGAAGGACAATCTGAACGTAATTCAGGACGAAGTTCACCAGTTGCTACCTTTTGAGGTAGTGTATATCGACTCAAGATAGTCGAACTAAATGGTCGCTGAAGTGTATTAATTTCTGTCAAGACGACGCCAAAGGAATATACGTCCGATTTCAAAGTGTATCGATCACCCTTCATGATTTCTGGTGCCATCCATAGCAATGTACCAGCCAAAGGTAATGTTTCAGCTCCTTCATTTGGGTTTTCAAGGTATTGAGCTACAGCCAGCATGCTCAACTTTGCACACAGTTTGGAATTTAAGTAAATGTTATCCGATTTGACATCGCAGTGTACACATTGGGCTTCATGCATGTGGGCTAATGCTTGAGCAGCACTAAATGCAATATGAAGCCTTGTTGCTTCGTGAAATGTATCTGGGTCTGAAATTGTCATAATATAAGAAGCGAGGCTGCCCAAATCCATATTTTCCAAGATAAGTGCTGGGGCTGAGGAGGGAACTTGAGCAACGCCAAGCATTTGAACAAGAAATGGGGATGGTACACTACAAAGTCTTCAATTTTAAAATAGAGCCTTTGTCTTACCGAATATACATAGAGACTTCACGAAAGAAATATGTTGGACGATCATACTCTGTGCTATTGCTATGATTATTAGGGCGCTTAAGCACAATAGGTTGTTTGTCATATAAACCCAAGTAACCATTTGAAAAAATTCCCCCTCCAATGTATTTGCCAAACTCCAGCCTAGTAGCATCGAGTTGATTAATGACCGCAGGCCCTACAAGGTATTTAAAAGGTATGATGCAAACAAATCGTACCTGAGTTAATATCAAAACCACTTCCATGTAAATGAGCTTCAATTCTTGCAATAATATCTGCTGGAGTTGGTCGCTGAAATGGATCCAAATGCATACAATCTTGAGCCAACTGAGAATACCAAAGTGGACACGTTGACGTGAATGCTGGTAAATCTCCTTTTGCAATACGTTGTTGTGCTGCAGTGTCATTTTTTGTTTCGTAATAAGGCACTTGATGAGTTTCCAATTCTGAAAGCAATACTCCAAATGCAAATACATCACTATAAACACTTTCCATGCCACTATGTCGAATAACCTCGGGAGCAGACCATCGACAGCCTCCAGTACCAAGAGTTAAAGTTTCATTAGATTGGGTCATTTTGGAATAGCCAAAGTCTGTCAATTTGATTTTGTGAGTAGCTTGATCAATAAGAACAGCCATAGTAGATAAGTTGTAATGTAAAATGCCTTGACTATGAAGATATTTGACGCCATCCATAATATCTCGAGCACATTGCAGTTTACAGTGCCAAATGAATTCGCCCATATAAGGCCGAGACCTAATGAGTAAATCACGTAAAGTTGTTGTACTTGTGCCTTCAACCACCATACAAGCTAAATCATTTACTTCACACAGGCCCAAAAGTTTGTCAACGCAAGGAGAATCCAACCTACAAAACCAAGTAAGTAATATCCAATGCAGTGAATGCAAATATACCCAGCACGTGCTTCGATATGTGTTGTTAACAGCTCTTGTTCACGAGGACTTACGTGCTTGTGAAGTTGGTGAATAATTACAGGACGATCATCATATTTTCCTTGAAATTGGGTGACAGATTCTGAGCTTGCAACATACGTGCCTTCGTGCACTAATTTTGCTGGATCCAAATGAGGAATTTTTTCAATTGGTACAACTTTTGGATTCATCGGTTCTAGAGCTTTAATACGATTCTCAATATCTTTAAAGTCCACGATAGGTTTTGGAGTGACTGTAAGTGTAAATTTGAAAATTGATAGCGAAGTTTCATGGTGCAAACCATGATATAACAATCCTTCATTAGCATGATTCTCTTCCAATACTTTAACAATAGAAATGATTGAAGGTCTGGCATTTGGGTCGACAAGAACACATCGTAATGCCATGTCTTGAAGCCAAGCTGGCGTAATTGGAATTTCATCATCTTCATGAGGTTCATAACCTTTTGGAGCTGCAAGTAGTTCTTGAAGAATTTTGCCAAATGCCAAGATATCCACAGCCCCAAAGTCTTCTAGTGTTTTAGGTACAAATGCAGCTCCATATAAACCACATATTTTTACGTCCATGTTGTCACTCAAGAGAACTCGCTTAATTGTTAACTTTTGATGTTCAATTCCTCGAGTATGAAGATCAGCCAAGCCTTTAGCTACACACCAAGCAATATACGCGCGTGCTTGTGGCAGTAAGGAGAGAGGATACTCAATTTTCTGGAGAAATGCATGCAAATCTCCATTGACCATGTACTCAATTGCCAATTTATGCTCATTTGAAATGATTCCAATAGGTTTAACGATAAATGGGCTATCAAGTCTAGATAGCAGTATGATAATCAACATAATATAAGCTCTATTACCTCGCTAGCATCTTGGATTCAGCGTAGAAGCGTTCATGTGTTGAATATTTCTTGACAACAATGGGTAAATCGCCATACGAAGCAATCGTAATATTGTTACGAGTACTTGTAGCTGTGATACTAGACATAATAAGCTCATCTAAGCCACTACCAATGCTTTCTTCTCTTGCTTTTACTATCGTTCGTGGCCACGTCAAGCTGCTTTGCTGCTTGCTCTTCCCATTACCCATTTTAAATTCATATGCCCCGGGGTACAAGAATCGAGCTACTTTATAAAGCTTTTTGGAAGCACGATATTAGCATTAGAATTCTATCAAGTACATAAGGATCTTAAATGTTGATAAAGGATCAATGTAGACGTTAATGCAAGCATTTAATGGCATCGTCTTGTGTCTAAGGAGAATTTCAAAGTAGAAAAACACTAATTAGGAAATGATATGTGAAAATAGTGTACACTGGAAACAGTGTATGACATTGACAAGCAAATACAGTGTAAATACAGTGGAAACTTGCATAATGACATCATTCATCATCAGTAGAATAGTCTAAATCATTACTTGTCTTCTTTGGAGTCTTCTTATGTGTATTTGTGCTTTGAGGAGATGCTGGAGCTTTTCTCTTTGGATATTTTGGATATGTGGTTGTGTTATTGTGCATGTCCAAATCAGTTTGCAATGGTTTTTCAATATGACGTCCAAGGTAAGCTTCAGCATAAGTACAAATTTGATATTCACTGCCAAAAGCATCATATACTTGCTCAAACTTTCCCAAACGTGTTAAAGCAGCACAATAATGACGACAAGGAATACGATTTTGAACCATATCTTTGCAAGAACATGTTTTCTTTTCTAAATCCACTCGACGGACAACAGTAGAAATTTCACTAAGACGAGAGACGTATACGAGTACTTCAGAAGAACATAGACAATCATAATTGACTGCTTCTTGTCTTTCTTTTTCAAATAATTCTTCTGCACCTGGAGTTACTTGACGACGCTCTTTAATCCATGATTTCGCCAAACAAGATCGATCGTACATTTTAGCAATTGACAACGATAGAACACTTTCAAAGTACAATACAGGGTGAATATTTTGAACATGATCTAATTGAGCTGCAGTCATTTCAGCCTCGATTAAATTGGAGCTATTCCAACTGTATAAAGGACGAGTAGTAATGTTTGGAAACAAAGCCCATTGTTCAGGATCAATTTTTTCAAAGTACAAAGCCAAATCTTTGTTTGCTGTACGACGAATAACTTGTAATGTATTGTCGTAAAGTTGTCGAGTTTCACAACATTGGAGCTTGGATATCAAATTTTTTACTGTTGGAAATAAACAACCAAAGCTAGCTGTACAATCACGGATAATATGATCAGTTGAATGTACAAATTGTAGTTTTAATGCCTTCCCACATGCAAGTAATGGTTCAGTTCGATCAACAAAGATAGGTACATCCATTTTCAAACCAGCTTGCGTACATGCTTGAAAAAACCACATATAATTGTCTTTACTTGCAGAATCAACAATTGCAGCAGCAAGAGTAATATTTTGTAAATTTCCATCTCTTCCAATGAGTAATAATTGATTGTATTCTTGGCCATTGATCGGACCAGCTTCTAATGCATAGAAAAGTTGATTAAATCGTGATGCTCGCACTAAAACACCAGGTACAACTATTGCACGTAAGAAGGAATCATCATCATCCGAGGCCTCCACATTCGTATATGATCCAGGATTGAGTTCTTTAAATTGATCAACGAAGCTTGCCAGTTGTACACGTGGCTCATACGCTGTAATTTCGCCACTCGATTGTTTTTCCCGAATAACTTTCATTGCTTCATAGACTGTACGTAGTTGGTTTTCAAGATTAATATCATCCAAGATTTTCGCTTGTTCAATCAGATCTTTAGCTCTTGGTAATTTCGTGCTTGATGCAGCAACTTTAAATGCTTTCAAGTCCAACATTTGCTTTAACGTTGCCTTTGGTGCAGATTGACAATTAGCATGTTCTAACATAGCTGAAGAAATATACCAAGGACAGAATTTCTTGGCATAGCGTCTTCGGTTGACATTGATGACAAATGGACAATCTTCACCACTTGTACACACATATTTTCGCGATCGTCCACCACTTTTATCATACAAACGATATTTACGACCATTACGAAGAGCATGATTTTGAAGAAATGTACTTAATTCTTCTGTTGTGTTGAATTCTTTCCCAATTAACGCGGCATGATCAGCATCTTCTGCCGCCATGTTCACTGTTCAGAATTAATTCAAGTATCGCATTTTATAATGATTACCGAAACTTTATTGGGACGTACTTTAAAGGAACGAAAATATGGTCAGAAATCTATTTTTAGCATTGAAAAAGTGCAGGAAGATTGCGCTGCCACGTATTAAGATGGATCAAGATGTTGCTTATAGATGGAAGAATACGAGGTATTTATCATGGTTATGGATAGAATTAAAGGTAGAAATGATCTTTTACATCTAGTTATGTTTAGTAAAGTGAGAGTAAAGCTTTGCATAGCTTTTGGTGAAAGGATCTTGGCAAAATAAAATTTGCCTTGTACAAAGCAGTGTTTAAATATGATAGTGTATTCCAAGTTCGATAAAGATGCTCATGTACAAGAGACTACAGGCGATGAGAATATAGCAAGATTGAATGCGAGTAGTGAAGAGCATGCGAAGATGGAGATTAAAAGTTGTCGAGATGAACTTTTGAAGTCAAGTGAAATGAATGAGAACGGTGCTTTGGAGAGTTCACTAAATCGAATTATTCAATGCGAGCTTGTTAGAAAGTTGATTGTGAAGAAGAATGAACGAGGTTTGAATCATGGCACTGATGAAAAGGAAAACGATTACATGAATGAAGAAAGGATGGCTGCATTTATTTACAAATATGTAGCTGCTATGGTTAAACCAATGGAACTATTGGAAGCAATTGCATTATGTGAATTCTCACTATCCAATTCTAATTCCAGCAAGAGCAAATTTGTTGAAGAAATGTCTGTCATTCTTGGTCGATTATTTGATATTTATGAACATTTGAACCAAGTAATGGCTAATTCTTTTATTAAACATGTGAGCAATATCGTGATTTATCTTGACAATCTTGAAGAAACAACATCCAACGATGAAATTATGATTTGTATCGATGGAATTTGTTGTAGTCTTCATAAGATTCTTGATATACGTCAAGATGTTTTATTACTGAAGAAGAAAACTCAAAAAGATTATGGTTTATCAATTATCTACCGCATAGACAAAGTTATCAAGCTTCTCGACAGTCTCTTAAACATTCGTAAAGAATTACTTCAATCCAATTCAACTAAATCTTCCCAAGCCACTTCTAATCAAGCTGCTCAAGTAATTTTCAATTGTGTACAAGAGATTACTACAAGCCTCGAACAACTTGTGCTATTAAGAGCAGAGTATCAGTAGTTTAAGGATTAAATGCTTGATATGAATCAATTATATTCAAATATAAACACTAATTCTATACTATACACTATTTACGTAAGAAACTTGAATACTGTTAATATGAATATAACGTGATGATGGCAGTACGCTAAAGTCATCAAAGAGTAATGGAGGCGAGGATTGACATGTTCTGGGAAGCATCTAATGCGTTTACAGATCCAAGCAATAAACGAACGAAATGGAAAAATGAAGTAAGCAAACTACGTAAGTTCTTGTTTCGAAATCAAAGCGCACGTTTAGCTGATCTTCCACAACAACGTCTTCTTGACACAATTCGATTGTATACTCAACTCTTTCCTGAAGAAGAAGATGTATTATTGCTTGTAAAAGATGCCCTTGCGATGCCTTTTGGAGTTGTTGGTACAAAAAACAAAAAGAAATTACTTAAACTTCATGAACAACTTTTGGGTCAAGAAGAAATGGATGAAAATGCTCCACCACCACTTGAACGTTGGTTTAGTTGTGTTGGAATGGATGTTGATGGATATTTAAGCTTGTTAGATGATGAATCGGGTGAAATGATTGAGTCCATTCAAGTACAAAAGAAATGTGAGCATTGGAAACTTATTAAAAAACATGTCAATGATGGTTCAGTTCGAGTCAAAGTCATTGAGGATGCTATTGTCCAAGTAGAAATTGATCAAGAGCAATAAATTCAATTTTGAAATCTTTTGTTTTGGTGAAAATTGTCATGAATGGCTTTTATAAGCATATCCACAACTTCTGGAGCTGTTGGGCGGTGTTCAGGTTCATATCGTAAACACTTTTCAGCAATATTACGGAACCAGAAAGGTGCATTCTTACTGAATTTGTGCTTAATTTCTCGACTTGAGACTTTCTTTCTAAACACCCTGGGTGATGTATCTCCATTAGGATAACCAAGGCTATCAAGTTCAGACATGATTGCACCAAAAGAATAAATGTCAACTTTCTTAATATGTGCAAGTTGTACACGCTGATTTGCAACTTCTGGAGCCATCCACGCAACAGTACCAACTTCACCAAGAGGAAGCATTGCCTTCATATAAGCTTTTGGATCCCATTCATCTACAATTAGTCGACATTGTCCAAAATCAGCAATTTTGATAAAGTCTTTTGAGTATAAAAAGTTGAGTGATTTGATATCCAAATGAACAACTCCAAGGTTATGCAAATGGTTAATAGCTTTAATGATTTTCAAAGCAATTGATGCACGAATATCCCAAGTAAAATGGTTTAAGAAGTTTACCCATCCTTTTAAGTACTGATCAAGTCCACACTCCATCAATTCCATTACAAGACCTTTTTGATTGCGACATATACCAATTAACTCCACAACGTATTCTGGATGTTGACATCTATTCATGATAAAGACTTTAAAATCAAACAATAGAGTGTACTGATGTAATAGTTTGGCTTCTCGAAGAAATTCGTTTGTGCTGTGCAAGCTATTGTCGAGTAATAATTTCAAAGCAACTTTTGTTCCTCTATATCTTCTTTCTTCAGTGACTCCAAATGATCCTTTGCTAATATATTTAACAAATTCAAGTTCTTCATAATTGATCGGTGGGACTAAAGAAGATTAAAGTTATTGCAATTGGTATAAAAATCTTACTTTCAGTAAGATATGATATAATGTCAATTGTTTCCTTCATTTCAATAATATCAAACGAGGGGTCTTTCATCGGTTGATTTAGTGCTTTGAGCTGCTGCAACACTGTAGTTATTGTTGGTCGCCTTTCAGGATTATCATCACAACAACGTTTGATCAAATCTTCACATGAAGTCAAATCGCCAATGTCATTATTTGATGGATTTTGTTTGCAACAAGATAAAACAAGTAAAAACTTTCCAAATGCATAGACATCAGCAGCTTTTGAATAGCAATTACCATTTGCAACTTCAGGTGGTAAGCAATTTATCACCAGTATAAATTCATTCTTTAGTTTAAGGTTTGCAGGTTGAGCAAAGAAAAAGTTGTCCAGCTTTACTTCGTTGAGGTTATTGATATAAACATTCTTGGCATGAACATCACAGTGAACATAATTTATTTCATGAAGATCTAAAAGTGCCTGTGCAATACTTAGGGCAATATGAAATTTAGTACCAGCGTTAAAGGTACTTTTATTCGTAATTCGAGATATAAAATCGTCAAGTTGACCCATGTGCATTTTTTCAATAATTACACCAGGCAAAGTGGAATTGCTTTGGACAATTCCATACTGGCGAACAATGGTTTGGGAGTGAACTCTATAATACATCAGATAAAAATGTCAAATATACATACCGAGTCAATACTGCAAATTCATTCAAGAATAATGAAAGTGGTGTAATATCTTTTTCCGTGTACTTGTTTATTCTTTTGATAGCAACATCAATATTTGTGCCATATCTACCATTATAGACATCAACAATATCTCCAATGGAAATAATTTGTAATTGCGTAAATGCTTCAAAACTCAGCTCTGTTGTCCCAATAACACCTACGTAGAGCACTCAATTAAATTTCTTAAGATGATTTTACATGGTGGTCTTTCAGGTTTATCATCAAGGTGCAAATTTATCATTTCAATGACTGCAGTAATATCTGGCCGCTTTAAAGCTTCAGGTAAAGTACAATGATTGACTAATTCTTGATACCAATGAGGACAACTAGTAGGTGGTAGTGCCATTGAACTTAAATAGTTAGTATTATCAAGAGGTAATTTGTCTTGAGCTTTTGGACTATAATTTGCAAGCTTCATTAGAATTAACCCAAAATCAAAGATGTCGCTGGCAAAAGATGGAGTTAGTTCCCGTACATTTTCACACTTGACTCTAATGGTTGTATTCATTGTTTCATCAGCAGGATCAAGTCCAAAGACTGGAAAAACCACAGATTTATCTTCTTTCAAAAAAATATTTCTTTCCTTGATGTTTAAATGAAGTACTCCATTTGTATGTAAATACTGCAAACCTTGTGCAATATCTCGAGCAATGATTAATGTATCTTTCCATGTGAGGTATTCTTTGTGAAAAGCACAGTCACTCAATAGTTGGTAAAGTGATGTACTTGAATTGTTTTGTGTCAATAATATTAATGTTCCTTCAACAATCCCTTTGATGGGACTGATATACTTTGACTCTAAACTATTGAAATGTTAATAGCAACATGTAGATCTCGTTTACCTCTTGCGTAGATCGATGTAATTAATAAAGACTGATTTGTCATAAAAGCGATACGAAATAGCTGGTTCAGATTGATATCTGGGCTTTCTTTTCTTGGTATTTTGGATGTAGCACTTGGCATGAATAATCAATGAGTGTTTGGTTCTTTCAATAAATGATAAATCAACAACTTTATCCGAAGAAAATGTGTCAATCTTGCTTTCCAGCGTCATTGAAACTTGTTGTGGTAATGATTCTTGACTTGGTATTTCTTGCATTTTTGGATTTAAGATTTTCGGTGAGAAGGCCAATATAATAAGTGAAATGTTTTGTCGATCAACATAATCAATTGTATAATGCACCAATTTATTCTCAAATTTGTCAGCTATTTCCATTGCAGACAGCTTTTTCTTTCTGATTTCTTGAGTTAATTCACAAATCCAATGTGGTAAATGTACAAATGATAGATTGTCAAAACAAAGCATCTCCATAATCTGAACAAAAGCTCGGATATCATTTTGAAATGCTTTTTGTTTAAAAAATAATGGTTTTCTTGTTTCTTTGAGGCAAACTTTAATTCGAATTGAATTTGTTAAGATGACATGATTGGCATTTAAATCAAGATGAACATGTTGCATTTTATGTAGTTCTGCCAATGACTTAGCAAGACCATGAATAATATGCACTCGTCCCTGCAAATGCTGTAGCAATGGATGCTTATTATCGTCAAGTTCTCTTGCAAGGTCTACAATATCATTATTCGTTGGGGATGATGTCACTGTTGTTATGTTCATTGCAAAAGTTTGTGAGGTGATAAGAACGTGCAAATGTGTGTGGGAAAGACATGGAAAAGGTTCATTTGGAGTCTATTAGTTATCTTTGGCTTCATTTGAAGGAGGTGTGGCCATTTCCTTTTCAACAATAGCCCATTCTTCATCTTCTTGTTGTAATTGTGCTGGTGTTGGGCCTGGTTTTGGTGTAATACCAAATACTCGAATAACACCATGACGAAAGGATGGAAATACACGATTCATTGTCGAATTGAAGCTATCGATTGTCTTTTCATCAGCAACATTAAACAGAGTTGTAAAGAAGACTGCCGATCCCGTCACAGCCAAAATAGACCCACCTATGTACATTTTACAATGAAAATACATTGAAAGCATACCTAAGAGTGCTTTAAACGCTGCTCCACCTGGCGTAAGTGGTTTATGCAAGCCTAAAGCTCGTTCCCACCATGAGAAAGTCTTTGGTTTGATTTGTGATGACGAACTTGGTTGATCTTTCATATCTTTTGTTTCAAGGGCTGCTTGCTCAATTGCATCAGCCTTTTGTCGTCGAATACCAAGAAAGAAGCCACCGCCAAAGACACCAGCACACACAGCACCAGCAATATACTTGATTGATGTTGTATCGTCCGAATTTGTCTCCATCCTATTGGGACTGTGAAAACTAATGCTGATTATTGGTGATGGGCATAATCAAAAATGCAACTTCAAGTGATACCATTGATGATTCCATTGATTAAAAGCCTTTTAACTACAGTAAATGAGCAAGAATTATTGCTAACAAGCATTGTCAATGTAAATGAAAGATTATAACTTGTGTAAATGAGAGATTATTACTTAAAAATCTATTGGCCTTGACTGAGAACAAGTTTTTGTGTTGGTTGATTGCCATGCATGAGGTCTTGACAGAATGAATTGATACCTTCATAGCAGTAGAAAAGAACTGCATTTGCAGGTACAGCACGTACAATTGTAGGAGCAAGACCACGGTAAAATCCAATAAGACCATGCTGTCGAAAAATATCTTTTGTTACAGACATCATGCTCATGTTGGTGCATGAATGCGTTTGAATGTATGATTTGACTGTGTCTGCAGGGTAAAATGCAACACTATATGCCATGCCACTCATAGCTCCAGCCATGATAATATCCCATTGTGATTGTTTGTTGGAACGTTTGCGCAAATACTAGAATCATTCTCATGAGATCGCATGGAGGAAGGTGTGTAAACCTGTAGTGTTGTTTCATATGTAGTAAACCACGCAGCTGTACCAGGAATTTCTCGAAGCATTGTTGATCCAAATCCACGATCTAATTGATATTGTTAGATACGAAATGAAGGTGATTATGTACAGAGAACTCCAATGCCTTCATGTCGAATGGATTTTGCTAAGCAATCTGCACTATTTCGATATTGCATTTGTTGACTACTTGTAGATACTTGCATTCGACATTTAATCAATTCAATTGGATTCAAAAGAAATGAAATGAAAAAGCCTGTAATACCACCAGCAACACCAACTTGAGATGGTGTTAAATCGTGTGAATTGCTGCCATAAAGATAATGTTTGACTTGCCCCATTGTCATAAATAACCCAGCGCTTTCCATAACTGTACCCATCAATGGCAATGGCAAACCACGATACAAAGCTGTTGGTCCTTCATTAACCACAAGAGTTTTCATTTGACGAAATGCACTAACACGTCCTTCTTTCTTACTTGTTTGCAATTGCACCTACAAGAAAACTATGAGCATGCATTAGATCTTGAATACTTGTTACCTTGATCGTATCGAATGGAAACTCGACAAATTTCGCAGCAAAGCCACCAATTGAGCCTGCAATGAAATCAATTGCTGGCTGATGCCACCATACTTCATTAACTACAGCAAGTTAGCGCATAAAGCTAGATATAGACAACCTTGGTTGACCATCACGCTTGCTTTGTTGGATGGATGACACAATTGATTATGGAAACTATCCATTTGACTAAAGCCATGCGACATGTTTTTACTACAGCTTTGTATACTCTCCGATGCCAGAAGGCGGTTTTCCTAAGAGAATCTTTCTTTTGATGACTGGTAGAGATGAAAATGGTGAAGGAAAGCTCTATGAAGATGAAAGAATGAACCTTTTTCATGTATATCTAAAGAACAGATTGAAATGTGTCTTCGAAGACGTGCGTGGTTGGTCTCAGAATAGAATGATTCGTATAGGTGCCAACTGGATCATATAACCGACATGATATGGAAGATTGATTACCATGTTATGCATGAAGAAAGTTAAGATAATGTGCTATATGAAGGCTTGTAGATTGTGTGCTGGGGGTTGTTGAACTATGGAAAGAGGATGATAGATACATGGGACGAGAATTCCATAAGATTATTCGCTTGGTATGCTTAGAGAACTTGGTGATATGTATCCTCAAAAGATTATCAAAGATGCAAGCAGTTAAAGTATGGAGGTAACAACTTAAATATTGCGCCAATTAATAAAGAAAGTTGTCGATCGTCATTATTTAAAGTAATCTTACGATCTTTCTATTCTTATCAGGATAACTCCTGTCTATTGTGTACATGTTATTTCTACTTTTAAATTCACATTTGTATTTTACAAATAATGCTTTTAACAAACAATTTTACTTTTATCAGCAATATTGCGAATTTGCTATCAATACAAATTGTATAATAGTTATTGTATAGTAGATTTTGTATTGCAGCGACTTTGTGCTGTATTGTTGAATTGACTCATAGCTATTGATTAACTATTGATTAATAACTCATGGATAAATAGGTTGCTTGTACAGTTTACTGGAACGATATTTATATTGTATTCTCTCTACTGTTGAGTATCGAATATGTACATACAGTGTAGATAGATCGGAAGATCGACATCGTGTGATAATGTGACAGACTTGCTTTAATCAGAGTAATGAAGGATACTTTTAACCTGAGTACTCGATGGTGTTATTGCTATCTTCAAGTGCTCTGAGGATAATCCTTTATTTGAACATCTAATGAAGATTACACTATCTAACGATGTAATGTGAGAAAAGACGAAAATTGCATGCACAACACGATATTTTTGAGCAAATTATTGGCACTTTTCTACAATGATAGCAATACCTTGTCCACCGCCGATACAAGCAGATCCAAGAGCATACTTGGCGTTGGTCTTAACCAAACGATGAGCCAAGTGAGCCATGATACGGGAACCAGAAGCACCGAGAGGATGGCCCAAAGCAATAGCACCACCACTGGTGTTGGATTTTTCTGGATTAGCATTCAAAGCCTTGATACACGAAAGATATTGAGCAGCAAAAGCTTCATTGATTTCCAACAAATCAATGTCTTCAAGCTTCAAGTTAGCACGCTTCAAAGCTTGTTGAATAGCAGGGACTGGACCAATACCCATGATAGTTGGGTCAACACCAGATACACCGTAAGACACAACACGAGCAAGTGGGGTCAAACCATGTTGCTTGACAGCTTCTTCACTGGCCAAAATCACAGAACCAGCACCATCAGCAATACCAGAGGCATTACCAGCAGTGACCAAACCATTTTCCTTGAATACAGGCTTCAATTTACCAAGCTTTTCAATGGTAGTAGCACGAGGGTGTTCATCAGTGTCAAAAACTTCAAGTTTGCCCTTGACCTTGAGTTCATAAGGAGCAATTTCATCTTTGAATTCACCAGCTTCATTGGCTTTACCCCACAAAGTTTGAGATCGCAATGCAAATTCATCACATTGTTCACGAGTAATTTCATACTTGGCACCAAGATTTTCAGCAGTCACACCCATAGCACATTTGGCATAAGTATCAGTCAAAGCCGACCACAACGAATCTTCCATGTTTAATCCAGCTCCAAGGGGAACACCAAAGCGAGCTTTATCACCAAAGACAACCAAAGGAGCTTGGGACATGCTTTCAGCCCCACCACACACAGCAATCGAAGCTTCTCCCAATTTAATTTCATGCATACCATTGATAATGCTTTGAAAGCCCGAACCACACAAACGGTTGATAGTAAGAGCAGGGCTTTCAATTGGCATACCCGATTTCAATTGCACATGACGAGCCAAATAGGCAGCATCCTTGGAAGTTTGAGCCACGCTACCAACAATTACCGTGTCAACAAGCTTTGGATCCAAATCAATCGATTGCAAAGCAGCCTTGGTAGCATGCACACACATATCCGTAGCAGTCACAGACTTGAATTTACCGCCAAAAGCTCCAAAAGGCGTACGTTTAGCTGCGACGATGAACACGTTGCTCATGATAGACAAGATGCAAAAATGACGAATTAATATGAAAATGATCCAAGTTTCGTCAACAGCACAAGCATCAACCGGATCCGTAAAATTAAGGTGCATAAACAATTAACAGATCGTCTTCAAAGGCTCCTTCTACACCATCGATTAAGCAATTACTCCATGTTATCTAACAAGCATGTATTTTTGCTATAGTTTTCTATCTAGTACGTAAAGAATTCTTGTTGGATCACACATTTCTGGACACGATGCAATATAATATTATAGAGGTTCTCCAATACAGACACTGTATTAAATTAATGCAGCACACTCGTTTACCCTCAAGTTGATATCAAATTATAAAGGTTTTCGCTTGGTAAATGGAGTGATTTTGTATTGAAAATGAATCGTAGAGGAGATGACTAAAAAAGAAAAAGTAGCAAACGATATGATGAAGGAAAATGAACGTTCTTCTAAAGGAAATTAAACGCTTCTTGTCGTGAAGCGTGATGGTGGGATTTTCTTGAAAGAAGCTACTCCTCATTGACAACTTCAAGTTCAAAACTCAATTGAGTTTCATATTGATATAAATTTTGACTCATTCAAAACTCAATTGACAAAAGATTGATGAGCATGATTAATGTCACTTTTAGATCTGTGTGGTGATGAAGATGCTAGGAAGAAGTATGCTATTGCTTTGGTCTTTCTCGATTTCATGGATTGTAATTGATGCTTCTCGTCATCGTTGGGATGATTTTCGTGGACATCAACATCATATTCAGTATGATCCTGATAATAATTGGATACCTGCTGTGGTTGAGTATAAATATACACAAGCAATACTTGATCATTTTGCACCAGTATCGGATCGTAAATATTGGAATCAACGCTATTTTGTAAATGATGAATTTTGGGCTGGTGTTGGCTTTCCTGTGTTTTTGTACATTGGTGGTGAAGGTCCATTATCTCCAACTGCTTTATCAGATAAAAATTATATTCATGTACTTGCTAAAAAACATCGAGCACTTATGGTTGCTGTTGAACATCGATTTTATGGTGCTTCGTATCCTACGCCTGATATGAGCATTGAGAATTTAAGATATCTCTCTAGCCAACAAGTAAGTCCTTCATTGTTTTCTACCACAGATATATTTAACCGTGCCCCATTAGGCACTATATGATCTTGCTCGTATTCATTCGTATCTCACTGGTGTATATGGACTTGGTCAAAGTAAATGGGTTGCCTTTGGTGGAAGCTATCCTGGTGCATTAGCTGCATGGTTTAAATTGAAATATCCATCTCTTGTTGCTGGAAGTGTAGCTAGTTCTGCACCATTATGGGCCAAAGAAAATTTTCCTGAATATATGGAAGTGGTTGGCAATGGTTTACGATATTTTGGTGGCGGTGAATGCTATCGTGCAGTTGAAAAAGCTATGATTGAGTTACATGCTCTTCTTGATGATGGACGTGAAGGAAGACAAAAATTAACTGAACTTTTTAATCCTTGTTCACCGATGAAAAATGAATTTGATGACTCGGTATTTGAGACGTCGATCATGTCATTCTTTCAGGGTGTTTCGCAGTATAATAACATTTATGGTGGACCAACACTGACTGATGTTTGCAATACTTTTTCAAAAGGCAATGATTCTCTTGCTCAACTTGTGGATTTTGTCAACCAAGTTAAGACTAAACCTTGCATTGATTCTAACTTTCAAGGCACAGAAAATGGCACCATTGAAGTTTTGAGTGATGTAAAATTTGATGGCAAAAAGGCGGGAAGACAATGGTTTTATCAAACATGCAATGAATTTGGCTACTTTCAGACTGCAGAAAGTGCAAATTCACCATTTTGGCCACTAAAGACACAATCCTTGCAAAATGTTGGCTTGGAAATTTGCAAACGTGTTTATAAAATTGATACTCATCCTGATACAGCATCGACAAATGTCAATTATGGTTCTCTTGATATTACTGTCAATAATGTTGTTTTTCCAAGTGGAACTATTGATCCATGGCATGCATTAGCTGTGCAAAATTCTACTCATATGAACTTGCCTTCATCACATCCAATTTATATTGATGGTACTGCTCATTGTGCTGATATGCATGCTCCAAATGCAACTAAAGACACCGGGCACATGATTTGGGCACGTCAACAAATTGCTACAGCTGTAGCTTTTTTTATCGGACCAGTATTATCAACAGAATAAAGCAATAATGAATTATTGATTCATGAGGCTTTAGTTATTTAAAATTTAAATTAGCAATCAACACTTAAAATATGTTCATCATCACCAGGTGACATGAGTAAATCATACGTTGTGCTATCGTGGCGTTGATATGACATTCGACTGCGAGTATTTCCAATCGTACGAAACATTGTACTTCGATCTTTAAGTATCTCTGGTAAAACTTGAGCAATGCCAAGGTCAATCTTTAAATCATTTATTCGATATACACCTAAAATGAAAAAGTTAGCTTTAATATCAATATAGAGTCATACCCAAATCTTTCATGGTACATGCATTAGCATGCCACCAATCATTTTTTTCATCAATTTGTTTTCGTAGCCAAGAAGCAACACGTGCAGTCACAATAATTTGTCCACCATTACCAAGATCACTTACTTCCCGTCCGATCATTTCTGCCAAACCAACATAAGTCGTACGTTGAGTTACTGGATGAATATTTGTAAAAATTTGTCCTTCATCTTTTTCATTTGAAGCATGAATCCCCATACGAACACGAAGCCCACGAAAGAGATAAGGATGTTTTATTCTTGTAGGCAATGGTGTTGATTTAGGCATGACCACTGAAATGCTACCAGCATAACCTGAATCAACAAAATCAATTGGCCATGGAGCATGTAATAGCTGAACTTGTACATCAAGACAATAAGCAACAGCATCAGCAATGTCATGAAATGCAAGTTGAAAAGCATCCCCACAAGTTGTAATTTCATAACCTTTGTGTTTGACAAGAAGTGATCGAAGTAAATCATCATGGAGTTCTTGAGCATCATGCATTGTTTGCCCAAGTTGCCCCCAAAGAAAACTAGACGATTCAATATCTGTGTTAACAAAGACAGGATTTTTTGTAGGAGCATGCGCAAATGATGAAGCTGTGTACCGAGTGCGTCTTTTTTCCCGCGACATACACATTGAAAAGCATTCTTGACTAGCCACCATAACTAAAGCGAAGAAAAGACCTGATGCAAAATAAAGCAACTGCGTGACACCAAGAATCACAGTGGGAATATTATCTGCAGATTCAGGTGTAATTGCAATCCAATTTACTACTGTATATGGTAGTGAAAACACCATAAAGACAATTCTAGAGATAGCATAAGCAAATGAAAGATTCAAATCATGTACAAGATACGCTTTAGTCGGCTATAAAGTGGTGATTGTTCAATTTCACCGCTGGTTCCTTCAAATTTTTGACCACGTTGACGAAGGCTTACCATACTACAATCAAATTATGATAAATAAATTGATCTTATCATACCCAAATCCGACAGCCACAATAACAATTGTCTGCATGGTATTAGAAACAATATTAATAAACTTGGCATTGTTGGAAAACAAGCCTTCTTTTGATAACAATTGACACACCTATTCAAAAGTTTGACCAAGTAATTGAGTAGAGTAATTTACAGTAAAATAAAAGACAACTACCAATGTAGTTGATACGAGATAATTACGTCGTACTTGTTTTTCTCTTAATGGACCACGATCCATTGTTTTTTTCTATCATAAACCATCTCATTAACCAAATCAATTCATTCATTTCATACCGCAAGACGTGTGAGTTCCACGACCAAGATAATCATCCACAAAACACCCGACAAGAGTGCTGCATCACTAATAAACAAGACCCAAACAACAAATGTAGGTACATCTCCATTCCTTGTATCTGATGTTCCAAGAATACGTAGACCACTTACATCATTTTCCATTGTTTTATTTAACCATCGGGATGGTTTTTGATTGAATTCATTAAGAAAGATGCACATAAGCACCGTCCTAGAGAGTGCATAGATGGATTTCCATACAAAATACCATAATGTAGCATAGTAAACACACGATTGAATTGCAAATAATGAACGTTTAAGCGTCCAAACAGCCAAAGTCGTAGCTGTTAAAGAGATTAAGAGGACAATCAAGTAGACAATCGTCCATGTCGGAAACTCGACCTCCATGGTGCAGAAGAACGACGAATGCATCGATGCCATGTCTAATGCATTCTTATTGCTACGAACTTCGTACCATATTGAAATCAAATCAAGAGGTACTGTCTGGATCAATGTAAAAAAAGGCAAAAAAAACAGTGAGTTTATCGCAAAATTTATCAGATGCGAAGTCATGTTTACTGCGACTGGGGATTACATGATGTATCGTGTACTATATAATTCTTATAGTTCTTATACTGAAATAGTTGGAAAATCACGTGGAGTTCTTAAGAGATCGTACGCTGTACTATCATGACGTTCATATAATAAATGACTTGTAAGATTAGGAATTGAATGAAAGTGGTCTTGTCGACTTTTAAGTGCCACGGGTAAGATTTCGGCAATTGCCAAATGAATTTTTAAATCAACAATATTGTAAACACCGAGATCACGATATACAAATGGATACTCTTGGTAAAACTTGGTATTGAAATGAGATTGTTTCATGAGCCATTCAAGTACTGGTGCAGTCACAATTATTTGACCACCATTGCCAATTTCACCGACTTCACGACCGATAAGCTCAGATAAACCTACATACGTTGTACGATGTGTGACGGGATGAATTTGTTGGAAAAGCTGCCCTTCGGTCTCGGATGAAGCATGAATACCCATACGAACTCGAAGACCATGGAATAAATAGGGGTGTTTTGGCTTTAACAATGAAACGTAGTTGGTACGCAATAATTCAGTCCAACTACCAGGAAGTCCACTATCAATAAACTCGACAGGCCATGGTTGAGATAATAGTTCTAATTGAACATCGAGACAATATGCGACTGCATCGGAAATTGTATGAAATGCAAGTTGAAATGCATCACCACAAGTTGTGATCTCATAACCATGATGTCGCACAAGTAAAGCACGAAGTAAATTGTCGTGGATTTCTTGTACAACGTTCATGGTGGGACCAAGCTGATTCCAGAGGTGGCTAGACGATTCGATATCGGTGTTGACAAACACAGGACATTTCGGTGGTGATTTAGAAATGGGGCTTTGTAGAGATTCAGACTCTTCAAGTGGAAGTAAACATTTAAGACAACATTGCTGACTACCAACCATAACAATCGCAAATGGTAAACCAGAGGAATGATACAAGATCGCCACAATACCAACAACAACCGAAGGAAATTCAGCATTGAATTTTCTGTATATTAATGTCAACCAAGTTGTCAACATGTAGGGGACAGAGGTGACACAATATACCATCCTAAACGGACATGAGCTATCAACTACTTGAGATAACACACAAAATTCTTTTTAATCGTAAATATAATGGACTTCGTGTAACTTGACCATCAATACCTTCGAAATCACAACCACGTTTACGAAGATACCACATTCTGATCAATTTCAGCCTTAGGATAATATCACAACACTTACGCGATGGCAGCAAGAAGAATCACCAAGGTTTGGATTGCATTTGCAACTATTAAGACAATTTCAAATCGTCCCGAATAAAAGCTTGCAGATAAAAAATGGGTATCTGGGTTTTCTGTTGAACCACTCGATTGTAGCCCAGATACCTAGTGAATTCATCAATATACTTGATTGTAGTGTTTTTACCAACAATTAAATATACCAAAACCAATGCCCAGATTACAATTGCATAAAGTGTGTACGTTCGTTTTTCCAATTTTGTACCTCGATCCATAGCTTTTTTCTATCTCAAATTAGACAACTATATGCAATAGAAAGTAAGTACTGCTAAACGAATAAGCTCAATCACTAAAATTAACATCCAAAGTGCACCAGCAATTAATACTGCATCTCCAATGAGTAATGCTAATAATACTCCTGTTGGTGGAGATTGCATTAATGTATCAGCACTTGGACTTGCTAAAAGCCGAATGCCACCAGCATCATGAATATGATCAAGTACAAGCCAAGAAGATGTTTCTTTTGAAAATTCATAAATTACAGCACTCATGACGATAAGCCTTGTAAACGAGTATAATGCTTTCGAGATAAAATACCAAAACGTAGCGTAAAACACACAAGATATGATTTGATTCTTTGTCCGATGCATCTTATACGCTGCTGTAGAGGTGGCGATGTACGAGATGATAAAGCAAATGGCATACATTGTACTCCATATAGGCACCATCTTACCGATCTTAAAATGATAATTTTAAACCGTTGATATGCTTCAACTGTGTGTTGTACAGTAACAACGACTACATTATTCTTACCACATAAGCTTCTGCTCATGGAAAACATTCCATTGATCAATGTACCTCTTTTAAGAATCTAATCTATATCTTACATGCTCTTAACACCGTTGGTAGACTTAAGTCCCACGCAATTGCCTATCATCATGTAGACCTAACGGCAGTAACTACATAGTTTACATGACGGGAATCAGTTTAAATAGAGATTACGTGATTATTACGAGTGGTTTGTCGAAATTAAGAGCTTGGAGATACACACTTGATAAAGCTACTTTTAATAAGAAAATAGTGCTACTTTAGTAAGAATTTTTCTGTTTGGGTTTCTTAGAAAATTTGTTCATTTGTTGAAGAAAGATGATGATATTTCTATTACGCATTATTTGTAAGTTTACAGCTTGATAAATAGTTCATTCAACAAACACGATCACTTCACGTGGCGATTGCATCAAATCGTACCGATTTATTGAGTTGGAATTGGTCGTTGTTGTTCGTAGATTCGATATCTTCTTTTTAAATCTTGACATTCGCTCTTTTAATGCAAGAGGCAATACTTGAGAGATTTTCAAGTCAATTTTTAAATCGGAAATGCTATAAACACCTATAGTGATGATAATTATCAGACATTAACTGTAGTGTGGTGTGCATACCTAATTTGTCTAGTACGAAAGAATGGGATCGATTCCATGAAGTATTTAACTGTTGTTGCATGGCAAGCCATTCAGCCACTCGTTCAGTCACTATAATTTGACCACCATTACCAAGATCACCCACTTCACGACCGATGAGCTCAGATAAACCCACATACGTAGAACGATGCGTGACAGGATGAACTTGGTGAAAAAGCTGTCCCTCAGCTTCTGAGGATGCATGAATACCCATTCGAACCCGAATCCCGTGAAATAAATACGCTGGTTTGGGTTTCATCAATGGTACATGGTTTGTTCTTAATGACTCGGTCCAACTGCCTGGAAGTCCACTATCAACAAACTCGACAGGCCATGGTTGAGATATTAGTTCTAATTGAACATCGAGACAATATGCCACGGCATCAGCGATTGTATGAAATGCAAGTTGAAATGCATCACCACAAGTTGTAATTTCATAACCACGATGTCGCACAAGTAAAGCACGTAGTAAATTGTCATGAATTTCTTGTGCTGCATTCATGGTGGGACCAAGCTGACTCCAAAGATGGCTGGAAGACTCTATATCTGTGTTGACGAACACTGGATAGCCTGTGGGTGCTTCTTGTTTTGGAGAAAGATGAACCAGTGTCGGTCGAACTTCTTCTGATCGTCGAAAACAAGAAGAAAAACAATCTTGGCTACCCACAAGAATTAAAGCAAACACTGCACCCGAAGTGTAATAAAGCAATGAAGAAGTGCCCATAGCCCATCGAGGTACATATTCTGTTGGTGAAGAACAAGCCAACATAATTGAAGCGACTATTAAGTAAGGCATTGATGTAACAACATAGACGATCCTGCCCAGAATATTAGTTGCAGAATAATTCCAACATGCTTACAGTATTCGCTTTAAGCGAAGGTAGAGTGGTGACTGTATTACTTGGCCATCAGTACTTTCGTACTTTCGACTATGCGTGCGTAGATACCACACACTATAGAAAGATTAGATGAATTCTTACATCACCATGTACGAACCCGCTAGAGACAGAAATGAGCACAAGTGCTTGTAAAATACTTGAAATGATTAGTATCGTTGTATATCTGCCTGAAAAAAATCCAGGACCATTTATGGAAAATGACATCTACATCATACATGGGTCTAAGTAGAGTGGAATAATAACTTACGACAGTGTATATTGCAATAGCTGCAATATTGATGAAGGTGTACCGTCGGAAAGTCCACAATTCTTTGGATGAGCCACGGTCCAAAGTTTTTTTCTATGTGCTATGTGAGATGGCGTCATTATGACTAGATATACCGCCAAGTTGATAACTTCGACAACAAGTACAAGCATCCATAGCGCTCCAGATATAGTAGCTATATCTCCAATGAAGACAAATACAATAACTTCACTTGGTGGATCATCAAGTTCATTATCATCATGTCTTAAGATGCGAAAACCACCTGCGTCATAATACGAATCAAGCACAAGCCAAGTTGATTTATCATGAACAAATTGATCAATAAACGATATCGAAACAATACTCCATGCTAATGCATGAACAGTACGAGATATCAAGTAAGCAAATGTAGCACGAAAGACACATGATTTAATTCGTGGAATTGAATAATGCATTGACCATAATGCCATTGTCAAACATATAAATGACACAATCAATAGCAACAACCCAATAATCGTCCATGCAGGAACCATCGTGCTTTGCAATAAATACCTAAATGACAAAGTTACTTGTGCCCATAGAAAGGCGACGCTCTATAATCAAACCCACCCAGCTGAACTATCCATATGTGCCAGATCCAGTTTAACGATTTGGACGAGAGCGTACAGGACATCCGTGGTACAAAAGACAAGTGATTCTATGATTAAGCATAAAGATTAAGACACAACCGAGTACAGAAGACGTCCTTTGCAATGCATGTTCTACTAACAGAGCGTTGAGGAACAAAAGTTTTGTCGTCACGAGCAAAGACGTTGAAATGGGTAAAATTTGAGACGAAAATATTGAGACTCGATCTCAAACGATAACGCAGTACTTATCCAATTTTGATAGGTACAACTAATTTAGCAATCCAATTCTAATAGGAACATCCAGTATTGATTATTGAATTTGTGCGTCTTCAATGCAGTCGATTTGTGTTCATAGTACGAGGTGCAATGGCATGTCCCAAATGACATTCCTAAAAACTCGACACCATTCATGTCATGCCACCAACGAACGATACTCAACACTTTGTACATCCAACACAACACTCGTTGCTTTCATACCAGCTGCGTTGTGCGTCGCCATCCAACTCTCATCGCTTGTGCACTACTAAGCTAATTTGCATCTGGCAATGAAAACGGCGTGTTATTAGACTTTCCATACCTATCCGGATAATTGTTTATCTGGATACTGTTTGCGATCTTTTATTTTAATGAAACGGTCAGTTTTAGATTTTGTGGCGGGAGAACAAGATGCTTCGTGAAGTGTTTGTCGGGATCGGTGCTTTATTCGTACTTCGAGTGGTAAAAAGTGTATAAATGAGATGAGAGATGAATGTAGATGATGATAGATAGTGGAAATGGTGGTGAATTGGGGCGTTCGACGAGTTTCAGGTAAATAATGACGAATTTGGAATAATTATCAAGATAATTTAGGTTTACTCAAAGATATTAAGATTGATGAAATGACAAGAGTGTCTATGAATGTAAAACTTGTTCGATTTCGGATGTGGCAACATCTTTGGATGTTTGTGAAAACACCAAGTCGAGAATTTTTATTGCGTCTTATGGTTTCATCGATTGAAATTACAGTAATGAAATGCTCGAAAATTGCAGAAAAGAGAAATTCGATGTTGGAAATATTGCAATTCCTTGATGGAATGCAATTGCCTACACATCCTTGCTGGACTGCATGTTTACCGAACATTCAGAGATACTCTTATTTAGCGCAATTTGTTCATCTTTTGAATATTTCGTTGCCTAAAATTGATGTCAAGATACTTGAAGATGGAAAAAATGCAGTCGAAATGCACGTATTGTTTATTGCTTGTGAAATATCCTGATATCTTGAACTAGAATGCTAGTCTTGAAATTCATGCACATCTGGATAAAAAAAAGGAGTCCCTTATTGTGGCAATATCGATTGCAAGTAAAACCCCACTGTCGATACGTACCAATCTTGCTACAATAAACTTATGCAACGCTTGTATTAATGTTGCAATTCCTCTATCCCTTGGAAGTCAACAGCCCCAAATACCAATACCACACGAAGTTTCAGTGTCTATTGGTTCACTTGAAATTGACCTACCAAGTCTTTCTAAGCTGCCGTCGTTGCAAGTATCATCACCATCACTGTCAGCAGACGAAAAATTTCTACTTCTTCGACTTTGCAATGAGCTATTGCCAAACAATATCACGCTATCATGCAATTTATTTTCACTCGAAGTACATCATGCCAATCATATATTCAATGCAACTATATGTCAATTGATATTGGCATCGAATCGTGAGCTGCCGGTACTTAACGAATCTTGCCGAAAATGGTGTCTTGAAATGGCTAAAATTTGTACAACAACCGACCCATCAAGACCACCGTTAGTTGCAATTACATCTTTCATACTAGGCGTGGATGCGATCACACCACCGTCTCGGTCAATTGCGGTCAAGTTGTCTGGGGAAATAAAGAAGTGCATCATTACTGTCCACGATGGTTTGGAACATTGGGTCTCTTATGCTAGTTCGTTGGTTTGTTGTTCTGAATCAAAACCTGCAGCTCCACTCACATCTCTTGCATTGGATTTTCAATTCAAAGTTATACACACGTGTGTGAAAGCTATAAGCCGAAAAAGTCTACCTTTAGACGACCCATCGTATAATGCCCCAAGTCTTGAAATTAGAATTGATGAAGTCAGTGTTTCTCTCTTTCCAAAGTCAATGATCGGAGTGAGGTCTCTAGTTGAGATTCGTTTAAGTCGTTTTGGGCTATGGATTGAATGGGAACAACCAAAACATGCAATATCTGTGGACACGATACGATTATTTTTGGACCCACTTGACTCAATTCTACATGGTAGCTCAGCTCCAGCAAATGTGGAAATGGAGGCAGAGTGGGTGCAAGTACAATACTCTCGTGAAGCCCTCGCTGCTATCGGTGGTTTATTTGATTTAATATTTTTCATTGCGCAACAGCCACTTCGAATGCTTTTTAAAGTTTCAAAGCCTACTGGTTCTGCCAATATTCCAAGCAAACGAGTACTTTTAGATGCTTTTAGTAGACAAAAACGCTTATACAATATTATTGACTTCCATGGTGTAGTTAAGCGGATCATTGCAATTTTTCCAGTCACTTGTGCTGGTGAAACAACATTGGAGCATCTCAGTGTGGATGAAATGGTAATTACAACTGATGGTTCAGCTAAACGATATTTAATCCAATTTCATTCAATCAAAGCCACAACAGCTACACAATATACACCATATCTTACTGTCGAGGACTTTGCGATTGAAGAAACTTTGGTTCGATCGAGTTCTGTTGTGGATCTTTATGCTGGAAATGTTAATGTCGAATGGAATCCCTTACTTCAGCTACGTATGCTTGTTATTGTTCAGCATGTAGTATTATCGACTTATAACATGCTCTTCCAGTTATTCCATGCCTACTCGCAATTTGCAGCACCCAATCATTCACAATACAAGTATGGAGTAAATGCCTCGTTGTATAACTCTGAAATTTACTCCCAATGCAAGGAGCAGCTTCTATTTCTTTTAAGTGCATCTGGGGATAAATTACACCGACTTATGGCAGAAAAGATTTGTGTGTCATTGCCTGATTATGACATTTGCATGCGTCTAAACAGCTTCGGTGGAGATGACTTACCTGATCTTTGGAGCTTTGGTGGTATATCAATCGATTGGCAAAATGAAACACTGCTGTCAATTGCAGACCTTTCAGCACGACATACACTTGATGGCAGAGCAAATTATGTACTTGGAGAGTTTGAGTCAATGCTTCGCCAACGCAGACGATATATAATCCCTGAAGCACCACCAACAGGAGAAGAAGGATTTTTGATTACAGCTCAAGGTATACAAGTTCAGCTTGTATATCAATTCTTTGGTCCTATGATTGAGCTTGGTGCATTATTTCAAAACCATGCACTGGCACTATGTACTGCACTTAGCAAAGAATTGGCTGTGTATTGGCGTCCACAATCCGAGCTTGCTCACAAATACTTTACTCAATTCGCTGAACCCGTGATGCCATGCATTTGGTTAGATGTTCATGACATTGCCATAACTGGTTTTGACAATCCAATGGAGCAATGGCTTTGCCAAATGCAAGGAATTTGGCTTGAGGACCAAATAGAACAAGAAGTACGTCGGCAAGTTATTGAAGAGCAATGGAATAGCTTAAAACTTACAAATGTCCACATGCTAGCTGACGACTCGTATCAAGATATGACTAAAGTTAGACTGGAAAAGAATTCATCACTTTACATTCAACGAGTAAAGCAACGACCATCGCTTCCACCACAACATCGAATCCACCTTAAAATTGGAAGTGTATCTGGAACAATTCATTTGGATGGGGATGAAACAAGTGCAATTAGAAAACTTCGAGAGCTTGATGAAGCCACTAGTTCGATACAAGAAGCTCTACGGTTGTCTTCAAATCACTGTGGGTGCTTTCGTCCATCATTTGATGCTTTAATAGCTCCAAAGCTTGACCTAAAGGTGGATGCTTTGAGTTTAGAACTTCGTGGCTCAACTCCTATTTCTATTCAGCAATTAAATGTGCAAGGCGACACCATTATTGCATTGCTAACAATACCACGAGATATGAATTCTTTGATAAACGTAAAATTGGGACCAAAGTACGATGTTCAAATCAATGTTCTCCAGAAGGACCCCAAAATTTATTTCGACTTAGTTGTTACCCTGCAGCAAGCATCTATAAACTATGCCCCTCGGATCAATCCAATACTTATGGAACTCGTTCAAGACTTTCAAAGGATTTTAGCAGTTTTTATACCGGAATCGATTGCTTATTGGGATACAATTAGGGCATTTTTTCATGGAAAGTGCCAAGTTGACCTACAAGACACTACAGTTCGTCTACTCGGTTTAAACCAAGATTATATTCAGCTAAACATACAAAAAGTATTGCTGGAGTACAAGTATCAAGAATTTGGTATTCATGTGTCAAAACTTCGTTGTAAAATTGAGCCACTGGGTTTTGGCAATATTCTTGACCTTTACCAATTAAAGTGTTGCATTCGACTTGACTGGAATGCTCTTTCCAAGAATCATTATTTAATGCCAAGAGAGTTTACGTATTTGGACGAATTTCATCACGTTCAAAAGCATGTTCTGATGCCAATTTCGATTGATAAGTTTGCTTCAAAATCTCTATCGTTATCAATAACCTGCTCAGTGTACACCAGTGAAAAGAAAGAAATGCCATTCATCTTGCTATATGGAAAAAGCGTCGAATGGTTATTACACTTTTATTTACATTATGCCAGAGCATTTTCTTTGCCAAGTCGAACGCGGCATTCGCATGCTGTTCAAAAAGTCCCGCTCAATATGATTTTGAATCATATTGAATTCTTGGCATTGGAGTCGATAGACTTTGCTGGACTTGATATTGCATTGTATTATAGTGATCAAAGTCCACTCGGCTGTAGGTGGAGTTTTCGAGACGTATTTCTTTCCTGTGCAATTACAAAAAAAGACATCAAAACTTTAGCTGAATCTCTAGAAGCCCACATGATGAAAATTCTACCTAAAATTGTCCTTCATGACGTTGTATTTTGTCTTGGCGAAATGCATTGGAGGGTGTGTACTCTATCAACTGGTTCACGTGGCGAGGCATTCGTTGATCTTGGACAAGTTTATATCGATATGGATAGAACACAACATAGTCCAATGACTCCGACAATTGAAAAGCAACGTAAGAAAATTGCACAACTTTTATGCACTAGCGAAGTAAAACCCAAGACTCCAGTCGGCCCAACTCAACAAAAATCAATCATGGAGTTCTTTGAAATAAAAGGAGATGAGCATCTACTTAAAAACAGAACAAGTTCAATTCAGGAAACCAAAGAAGAAACAAAACAAGACATTGAATTCGAAAAGACACCGATTACGGAAGTGCATTTGGATTGTCTTTTATGCGTTCTTTTCAATGAACCACGAGTATTTTCAACCTTAGAAACAATTGAGACGCTAATAGGAATTGGTGATGAGTGGTTTACTTTCTTTCATGATCTATTGCCTGATCTATTTGAAGTAAAAATGAACAAGTTTGAGCAATATCCACCTGCTTGTCCACAAATCAGTAACATGATTCACTTATTTGATAGTTAAGTAAAATCTATCTAGTAGGTGATCAAACTACTCCAACAGAGCATTCGCTGATGGAGTTGCTTGAACAAGGTCATACGAGTGGAAGTATTGTTTTCTTTAAATTTATTAGGGAAGAAAAGAGAAGTGAGAATTAGTTCTGCAAATGATGTCAAGGAAGATTCATCGTACTATGTTCCAAGTGATGATTTTAAAACTCTCGTTCGGGTCAAGTTGATTGACTTGCAAGTTTTTGCTCTTGGAGATCGTCAAATGGTTTACTACATTTTCTGTCGTTAATTTATGTATCGAGTAGGGAACAATTGTATTAGCCATACCATTAGCAAATATGACACACTCGATAGACCTTGAAAACAATACTGAAAATGCAATTGTGGATATTCATCGAATATTCCTGTTCACATCGTCTTTGGATGTCGATGTTGCTCATCGTCAATGGCTTAAACTTCAAAGTGATGGACTATACTGTGAGAGTTCAGCAGCTCTTTTACGTAAAGTTATTCAAGCGTCCGATCCTCAACACTGTTATATTGAAATAACTCGATTACTGTCAACAGTTCATCAAGTCGAAGTTAACATTCCAATCATCGACATTACAATTGACATGGAAAGCAAACAAATCTTAACTGATCTCATAGCATTGTATACCAAGTCGATCACAGAAAAGGTGAAAGTCTTATCAATTACATTCTCATGATTAAATGTAGATAACCAAATATAAACAAGAAGCAACAGCTCGTGAAATAGCTCAACATTTAGAACCAAACAGTACACTTTTATCATTATCTCTTCAAGTAAATCATGCTGCAAAGGTCATTTCTTGACAATTATAATAGGAGCTATGGCAGAAGGAACGCAATTTAAAATGGGATCTACAGCTTTTACGATGGCAAGAAACTTGTCGAAGTGGATACAATAGAGAACGCTTTAATGACAGTGATCGAACACCGAAAAAGAATTCTGTGCATTTCCGAAGGCGACTTTCAGCCCATTTTTCAAATGAAGCAAGTACTCCTGAAGATCCATTTACAATACTATTGGAAAAAATTCAAGATGAATTAAACAAAACCTCTCATGCATTTGAACAAGTTTATCAACAGTACCGTCAATCCCAACATGTTCGCCCAACAATTGAATTAAGCTTTGTTTTATCCACGGCAACTGTGTTGCTACGAAGTTCCAGTTGTGATATCTTACGTATTGTTAACGATGGGCTTGCATTAACAATAACTCAATTTGAAGATCAATCAGGCAACATTTCATGTAAAATTGCAAGTCTTTCAGCAACCAATTTATTACCACAAACAGCATACCCTGAACTATTAAATCGCGCTCCATCAACTCCAATATCTATATCATTTGAAAACCTTGTGGATATGGACACAATGATTCGTATTGATGCCGAAATTGCAGCTCCTGTTGGTGGCATCACAGTCATTCAGCATTTTGAAGTTAATGTTCAGCCTTTGCAAGTGTGTTTAACTTATGATTTGATCACACAATGTGCAACTTTCTTTTCTGCACGTGGGCCATCATCTTCTCGAAGAAATGAAGAAGATGAAATACGAAATCAATTCCTTGCTCCAGCTACTTCTCTAAGTAATTCTTCAGTGCTACGACCATTTCGTAAAGCAATTTCAAAGTCCATTGAAGAGAAACCAAGTGAATGGAATGAAGATGTTGCTGAAATGGCACAAAGAGCTACGAAAAACATGACATTTAAACACATTCGTCTTGGCACGATTCAAGTCGTTGTCAACTACAAGAGTGTGTACATGAATCAATTGAAATACTTACAAGATTCTTAGGTTCCAAAGCTTCCAATATCCATCATGATCATCTTGAAGAAATGCGCGGTTTTGATCTTAAAATTCACGCTTTGGTGTACACAGATAAAACGTGTACGCTGGATGAATTACTTGTACGTATACGAAGAGATATAATCTTGGATATTCTTTCTCAAGTGGGAAGAAATTTCAACAACATTGGAATCTTTCTCAAAGAACGTTTGGATATTTCACGATGGGCTGACAAAGGCAACTATCTATCCCCCGAAAGAAACTTTCAATTGGAATTGCAATCTCCCACCACCAAGAAAAGCAAGAAGCGATTTAGCTTTATTCGTCCTTTGAAAAGCAAATCTTCTGCATTATCTCCTCCTAGTCCAAGTAATTAATCGCCTTAAATTTCCGCAGGGTTTTTATTTCGGCTTTCTGTCCATGCTTTCGCAATTGTTCTCTTCATTTCATCATCTCCTTCATCGTACATGTTCTTCATCATATCCATGATGCCTGCTGAAGGATCTGAGCTGCTTGGCTTGGAAGCATTTAGATTCTTTGCTGTCAAATTCATCCATGATTGCTTCTCGTCTGCCTTCCACAACGTAATAGTCACGCGGTTCTTCTTGTAGATGTATTTGGACTTCTTTGTATCGATTTCCTTGTCCAAATGATGACGAATGAGACGATAATTCTTGCCATTAAGTTGCTTGATCTTTAGATCAAAGCTGTACTTTGTAAAATCACACGTGACATTCGATGGAGGAAGAGTACCAACCCCATCGATGCCAGACGTGATGTACACGTTTACTTTGTGCTTACCATAGCCTTCATCTTCCCAACCAAACGTAGAGACTTCTGTGTATACATCTTCATCTACTGGAGGAACAGGAGCAACAGTGATTGGAGGCGATGGTGATGGAGCCACGACAGGTTGTTCAAGCTAGAGAAGTATGAGGGATATGAACAATGACATGAGAGATACCTCGTCTAAAGCTGCTTGTTTCGTACGAAGTAGATGACTGAGCTCGTCTAACAAACGAGGAGACTTGACGTGTTGAAGAATCGCTTCAAGCTCGTGAATGTCGTCCATGAGATCGTTTGTGTTCATTGCAAATTTGAAAATGAACTATAATTTACTATCTTGACATTTCGAATTTCGAGAAAAAGGCACAAGCGATACTGATTGGATAAAAATAGAAAAGATGAATACTTGGATATGATAGGAGCATTCGCATGTCAATGAACACTACATCAACAATCCATACAACAATGCCACAATTGATAGATATTAGATTTAATAGCTTTAAAGATAATTCTGTATTCAAGAGCTTGTTAAAGAATGCAGTATTCATTATTGACCCTACGTTGTAAACATATGCTACAACATCAAGTTGATAGTTTGTGTAAATACTACCATTGGCACATAACGTTATAGTGTCCTGAATGATAAATAACTAGAGCGTAGAGCAATAGACATTAAGATCTCAACTAGAATGTACTACTCTATACCTATACCTTTTTGGACTTGGTTCATTGCTTATTTTTGGATTAGTTGTGATATTTTATCATAACATGTAAAGCTTATATAAGATAGTAGAATTGGGTTTGGATTGATAGGACAATAAACAAGCTATTAAGCTAGATATAAACACTGTTTTATGGTTCAATAGCGTAAATGAGAGCTTCAGAATCGTAATTAATTGTAGTTGATAGGTGATTTATGTTGTGTAAATATAAAAATTCAAAAATGAAATTGCGATCTTATTCTGTGTATCCGGATACAATTTTTATCCGGATTATGGTGGTCAATTTAGGCGCCAAAATTGGTCTTGAATTAAGTATGGCGCCATTTGTCAAAAGAGGAGCTAACGGCCACTTGAGCGATGGTGGCGGCAACGCGCGGCGCTAAAGGAAAGAAAGCGGTGCGAGGACAGAAAGAACAGGAGAAAGAACATGATAAAGAAGAAAATGTGAGCTCTACACGTAAGAAGAAAGCGAGCAAGAGAGAGAGAAAGGGCCAAGATGAGTCAGAGGAGGAAGTAACGGGTGCATCGGAGGAAACACGACGTGGAAAACGAGCGAAAATTCGATCGCAAGATGCTGAAGAGGAAGAAAACCCTCCAACACCAAGAACGCGTAGTACGAGCAGGTCAAAACGCAATGAAAATGATGACTCGGATGGAGATAATGAGCACACTCCTAAAAAGAAGAACGCAAATCGCTCAAAGAATTCCAAGGGAACTCCACAAACTGCCACTCGACGATCAACACGACGAGCTGCTGCTGTTGTAGACTTGTCCCAAGAGGCTGCTTTTGATTCAGATAGCACAATTACTAGTGACGATGAAGTGAAATCACCCAAGACTAAACGTAAAGCTACCAAACCTACAAAGCGAAAAGTAATTGCTGAAGCTGAAACTCCATCAACACAAGCGACTGCTTCTGATGCTGAGAATACACCAAGTAAACGTCGAAGTGCCCGTAGTCATAATCCTACACCAACATATACATCTCCAACACTAAAGGCTATGTCTTCCGTTTCTGCCATTGACTCTGCTTCGTAAGTGCATTTGTGTTGTTTCATATTGATTTCGATCTATAGGAAATCAACCAAGCCACCACGTACCCAACGTGCAAGTGCAAAAGTACCTAAAGGAAAACAACCAGTCAAAGATGCTGAATCGGAAGATTTAAGCACAGGGAAAACTGATCTGTTTAATGCTGTGAAGGAAGGCTCTCGTAGCTTTTCAGATTTATTGCACTCTTGGCGCCTTCGCTTCAGCAAAAATCCAAATTCTGGTAGCCGTGAATTGCTCAATTTTATTCTTTATTCATGTGGTGCAACATCTCCTGGAGTTGGCGACGACGAAGACCTTGAAAGCTTGGATATGGAAGTTCTTGTCAACAATATCGTACGAGACCTCGAAGATTCTAAGGAACTAAGCTATCCCATTGTTTCCAAGACCAAGGTAATAATAAAGACCTTTTGGACGTATTATTTATTATCTATAGGTCTATCGCCACTTCAAGACTTGGTTTACAGAGTTTTGGGAAGCATTTCTCATCGAATGCTGGGATAGTGAAGCTTTTCACACAACTGATATCGTGGAAAATTGCATTGACTGGTTAGTGACTCTATCGAGGTGCAGTATTGATTGCCAATTGTAATGCTAAAGTTTTAACTAGCTCTGAAGTTCGTGCTGTGAGGCATACTTCGACTGTAGCAGCGTATGCGATTGGTAATAGTCTAATCGATCGTGCTTGCCACATTCGTGATGAAATGGCCCCTGTTGTACGCCAGCATGCTGCCGAAGAAAAGAAAATTGAGGGCACAGGCAAAAAGACGCCAAAATTTAAAAAATTGGACGAGATGAAAACCACTTTTGATACTCAAATGGCCAAAACAATGGAAGCTGTTGGTTTAATATTCAAAGGAATTATTTTACATCGATACCGTGATATTATGCCAGAAGTCCGAATTGCATCTTCTGAGGCCTTGGGCTCTTGGATTGTTCGCATGCCTGATGAATACCTTGATGACAAATACCTCAAGTACTTGGGCTGGCTACTTAACGACAAGTCTGCTAAAGTCCGATCCACAGTTCTTGACTCCCTTCAGAATATTTATGATGTATTACCTTACCTAATTTCGAATTTACATACTCAAATTATTCTAGACTGAAGATGTAGCAAAACTGGAGGTATTCACTTCTCGTTTCTTGCGACGGTATCTTGAAATGTGTGATGATGTTGACGATGATGTTGTTTTGAGTGCGATTCAGCTCATTTCAAAACTAGATCGGTAAGCTATGCACTAGAGTCAAACTTATTATCATTTAGACTGCAAATGCTTAACGATGAGTGCGATTTAAGCGTTGTTGAGAGATTGGTATTCTATGAAGAAGATGAAGAAATTTCAAAGGCTGCTGCAGAATTTGCCTGTTTGCAATATGATGCCTTTGGAACGAGTCAGAATTCTTTAACAGAAAAACAACTCACTACACAAGCAATTGCACTTATTGAATTCGCTGAAGAATATATGAACTCTCTTGGAGAATTGTCCCATCCATTGGAAACTCTTGCGAAGGCATTTTGGGACCTTGAAGATTGCCGTAAGTTTATGACACTTGATCACTATCTTATGCATGTGTTGGAATAGAGGTTATTCACAATTGGCGACTTTTAGCAAAGTTGCTAGGTTCAGACAGCCAAGATCCTCCACTCTCTTCAGAACAACAGGTATGGATTGACTATTGATGATTTCGAGCTCAATGAAATTTAGACAATTTTAATACAATTGATTGCCGCAGTTTTGAAGGAAATTAAAGCTGAAGAAGTGGCCACGATGCCTAAATCCCGTAAAACAAGTCGCAAAAAGCAAACGGAAGAGGTAACTATGGCCCAACTTCTAAGGGTAAAATTTAATTAGGAGCCAACTTCTGTATACTTCTGCAAAGAGCTCCCACATTTTATGATGCGTTTTCAATCGGACTCAAATAAAGTTTGTTTGCTCCTTCAGTGGCTTTCATTATTGAACTGGGACTCTGCAAACTTGCAACAGCACCAAAAACAAGTTGAGCTCTTGTTGCAGCGATTAAAGCAAGTGTATTTAACATATTCGGAAGAGCCCTTTTTGGAAGCTCTTTCATCAGCTTTCAACTACATGAAAGAAAGCAATAATCCAGCTTTGATCCGAGAAGTTGAGTTGGTATTATTCTCCATTGTGCAAGAGAGTATTGACCAGTGTAAATCTTTGCTTGAGAAAGAAAATGATGATGATTCTCAATTTGCTCTCCGATCGTGGCTTGCACGCCTCAGCTATCTCGCTGGTTATTTAGATTTACGAGATTATGTCAAGTTAGCAGATCGTACCTTACTTGTTGAATTCCTTCGCCAAAAGCCTAACAGTGTGACAAAGGATGTGACTCTATCGCTGAAATATGCACTTAATATTGTGCTAAAAGACTTGTTTTGGTTAACAACTCCTATTTTTGAAAGAATGCAAGATAAAGAAGGCGAATCCAACGAGGATATTTCGGAGACAATAGAAGATATATTACTTCGTCGGGAATCCCTTGAAGATGTGTTGCTTGTATTACTTTCTTTACACCTAAAACAACCTGTGACTCGAACTTCGTCAAATGTGCATGAGCTGTTTGAAGATGAAGAAGCTTACCAAAGTGACAGTCATTGGCATGAAGTCCAATTGCTACAAATGTCAGCGTTTAATGCATTTTGCGATATGCGATGTCTTTACGTTGAAAAGTTTGAGGAGTTCACTCCACCTCTAAATGGTATTGCATACAAGCCTAACAACAATCTTCTTGTTTTAAGTCAATCATTCTATGAACGTACAATCGACAATGAAGACATTGATGAAAACTCCAGGCGTGAGCTTCTTGTTGCTCTTGCCTCTGCTTCGATTTGGAACCCACAAAATAAACGACAAGCTGCTGCAGTACTGCGTTGTGTGACTTCTTCCAATTTACGACCACACGCTAAGGCATTTGGGAAACTCTTGAGCTCGTTGTCTCCTGTAAAATTACTCGAAGTTCAAATGATTGCCTTGCGCCATGCTTTTGAAGATGACCCTCAATCAGCTCTTGAGTTGGCCAAAACTCTCAGTCAATCGTTGGGTGTTAAGCTGCCTGCTACACTACGTGGTAGCTATTTGAAATTTCTTATTGAAGGCGTTCGTGGATCGTTTTTGGCGCCAGTCTCCGAGCATCTTGGTTTTCTTCCACTTCTGAAGCCATATTTGTACCGTTTAGACAAAAGCTCATTGAAAGTGCTTCAAACACACTTTGAAAAGTTACGGGACTCTGTGGATGAAGATATTTCCGATATGACTGACGTTGTGGACGAATTTTACTCCAATTTTAATACTTCGGCTTCCAAGGCTGACAATGAAGAAGCTGTTAAATATCGCAGTATTACCGCTTTGTCTGACGATGAAGAAGAAACAAAAGAACCAACACCATCATCAATCACAATTCGCCCTAAACGTGGAAAGAAAAATGCCAAATCAGACGTGCGAGTACGTACAGAACCAGTGTCTGATGATGAAGTATTTGACACTCCTGAAAGTAAAGTCGAAAGCACCGAGCAGGATGCTGAAGAAGCCCAAAGTATCGAGAAAGCTGCCACTCCTTCAAATGATAATGAAGAAGACGATGATGACAAGAAAATTGAAAATCCTGTTAATGAAGATAACTCAGATACAGAAGACAAGAATGAAGAAGCATCAGCAGAGCCGTCTAAAGAAGAGGAAAAGGATGAAGAAGTGAATGAGAATAGACAAGGTGCAAATGCATCCCAAGGTTCCGACGATGACGAGGTGGCAAGTTTTCGTACAAAACGACGACGTACAAAATAGAGTAAGACACTGATCTGACTTAACCTTTTATCCACTCTATATACTGCATTTACTCCTTCTTACCAGTTGCTACATTCTTGGATGCTTTTCCCATTTCGACTGAACGGGTTCGAGCTGCAAAGTTAAGCGTGCAAAAGGTTTCTTCAGCATTATAATCGACGGGGGACGAACAAGCAACCATGAGAGTCTTAGAATCCCCACCAAGAGAGTCTTGAAGCAAATACGTCAATGATGAGTCTCGGTATGGCACATGCTTTTGCTTATTAGCACGGGCTTGGATCACATTACCGAGAGTTGAGAGAGACTGATTGATATTTTGAGCTTCTTTAAGTCGTTGCCCTTCCGCACCAGTCTTGGAAAGACGTTCAGAACCAGCTAAATCCACAAGATGTAGCTACAAAATGGTTAGAGAAAGATGGTGAATTCAAAAGTACTTTGCCAGTAGCCACAACATTGGTAAGAATATTGGTACTTTTGATGTAAATGGATAGGATTGAATGACTGCGACTGCTGTGTTCATTCATATCTGTGGCTGATGTAGCTCGGTTTTGATTTCCTTTGGTGATTAAATTGAACACATCGTCTACTTGTTGCACAGGTAATATCGTCAATCCTTGGACAAAATTGCCTGTAGGACCTTGACGCACTGATAAATTCCTATGAATTACAATGGATACAGGTATACTGATGGTACTTTACGTGTTTTGAGCATTGTTGGCAAGAAGATCACGAATGACTTCATTGTAGATTTCCATGATGCTCACTTGAATATCATCATGATATTCTTGTCGTCGGCTTTGTTTAAGTGCAAAGAGTTCTGTCAATGCACGTGGATTAATACCAGGATTTTCAGTTGATCCAGACATGGTAAATGTCTTTCCTGATCCTGTTTGTCCATAAGCAAAGATGCATACATTGAAGCCATCCAACACTGAAGTGATAAGCGGCTAGACGTACATGAAGAGTCAAAAATATTAATGGTAAGTACCTTGACTTGAGCAAATACTTGATCTTGAGTAGATTGCATATCAAAGACATGTTCAAATTCGTACGATTTCGATTTGCCTTTATCCCCAGTGATGGATACTTCTTCATGCCCATTAAACTTTGCAACAACTTTACTTCCATTAGCAATTTCTGACTTTGAAATTGGTCGAAAGCGGCACAAAACGCGAATATTGCCTTGAAGTTCTTGAACCATATTAAAAAGACGCTTTCGTTCTTTCATTTCACGTCGGTAATTCTCCACAACTCCTGACAATGCTTCTGCTTGGACTTTAACACGCTCTTCAATCTTCTTGGCGATTTCTTTTGTTGCTACTGGAAGCTGCTGTACTAATGTTGTTACGTTAGATCGAAGCAAATTCATGTCATTTCGTTGTGCTGAAAGTTGTTGCTTTGCTTTGCTTAAACGGGCAGTAAGTTCTGAACTACTCTTGCTGCTAACTTCGAGTTTCTTGCGTAGGTCTAGAATTGACTTCTTTGCTTGTTCTTTGAGCTTATTAAGCTCAGCTTCAGCAGTTTGTTTAAGTTTTTCTTGTTTGGCTGCACTTGATGTTACCAATTCGGCTAATTTGTTTGTTGTTTCATCTAATTTTGCTTGCAATTCTGTCACTTTGGCCTAATTTTTTCAATTATCAGGAATGGAAATGCTGTAAAGTATACTTGGTCAGCACTATTCGCCTCAGCTTTACTAGAGACTGGCGCAGCTTTTGCTGTATTCAATTCACTTTGCAGCGTTTGCATCTGTAAGCACTTGATTAGGAAAGAGGCTCTATTTTCTGTGACTACCTTTTTCTCTGCTTTCTTTAACTCAGCTTCCAATTGTGTACACTATGGATTGAATCAAGTAAATATCTATTTGATATTGTACCTTTGCTTGAGCTGCTTTAACTTCACCACTATTATCAGTAGATGCAACTGGTGCTGCAGGTGGTACAGTTGGTGTTGCTGTGTCTTTTGTCTTTGCTGCTGTTAGCTTCATTTGAGCATCTTTTAGCAAAGCCAAGAGATTTTGTTTTTCATTCTCCAACATCACGACTTTTTTCTGCAGTTGAGAATCTCCTACTACTTCTTTGGATGAACTATTACCATTTCGCAATTGTTTTTTAAGTTGAAGGTTTTGTTCCGTCAATGAATCAAGTTCTGCACGAATACTTGCCAATGGATCAGCTGAATTACTTGCAGTGTCATCGTCTGCTTTGGTAAAATCCACTTCACCATCAAATGGATCAAATTGAATATTGCTACCTCGAAGTTTTGATTCATGTGTGGTGATGGTTTGAAGTAAATCCCGTACAACCATTTCTTTGGCTTTAAGTTTTTTTTCAAAGTTTGTTTTAAGAATGGTTGTTTGCGATTTACTCAAAAGTTGCAATTTACTCAATGAACTTTGAGCTTTCTCTTCATTTTCAATTGCAACTTTAAGTTTGGCCAATGCATCTTCACACTTTTGTTGCCATTCCGAATTATTGGATTTGCCACGAAAACAATCAGCTTCTTCATCATTTTCATCTGTCAAGCCCAATTCCTCTTTCATTTGTTGTCGACGTACTGCATCATCATCATCTTCATGTGTTGCTTTACGTACAAGCTCAGGATTGTACGTAGCTGGTCGAGAAAACGAGATGGCCCGACTACTCATTAATTTGTTTGTTGCGATGTGAGCTGGTAACAGGCGTCTTTTCCTATCTCTGCTATTAATACAAAAGAAACCAATGCGTTCGTGGTATTTGCACACTTCTATCAGGTATTTTTTAATGGAAAATATTAACATATTCATCAGTAGACCAATTGAAGGATACATGGATTGATCCAGAAACTGTATGAAGAAGGGTCAATGATATATCACTCATTAGGTTTATTTTTAGCACTGATACTGAAAAAATCTGAGTCGAAAAATGATATGTGGTGTATTGGTGATCTTTTACTGAAGAACAATACCAACTTTGCCGTGAGGCATGCGTGGGCAACGCCAATTGTACAAGTAATATTGCAATTCGCCACTGCCAATGCCGAATTTGAGTTGTTGGAGAAATTGTTCATTTTCCATCAAGTTGAGTGCGTTAAAGACATCCATACCTTCATTTTTAGCAAGAATGAGAAGATCTTGCATCAATTGAACTAGAGGAACTGTAGTGGCAACGTTGTAGTACGAATATGCAGCGAAAAGCGTCTTGTACGTTGTGTTACCAATAATGGTTGATGGCAAATGATAAAAACTTGCAAGATCGGTCACTTTGTGTGTTGCTGGGTCTTCCACGACGTAAGAACTCACAACACCTTGACGAGGAAGCAACCAGTGGGCTACTTCATTTTCATTCATGTCTGCCACAAGGTCAAATTTCTTCAAGTATTCACGGAGAAGAGCAGTGACTCCAGATACATGACGTGGAGCCATAGGCACTAAATTAGCTGTAGCTACAGCTTCAGGAAGCTTGAGTTGTTTAATGGTACGAGTCATTGTGGTATTGGGAGCCAAATGAGAGAATCCAACTTCAATGAGCTTTTTTGGGTTAAGAGAACGATGGAAATAGCGACAAGAAGACACTGGCATTGGAAGAACGACACCTGCAGTGTAAATAGCTTGCCAAATATTACGTAAATTGACACGACGAGTGATTTCTTTGATAAGAACAGGAGCTAAACGCTTAGAACGAAGTTTTTTGTGGATACAAAGGTAATTGATTTCAGCCATTGGCATAACATTGTCATAAGCACGAATCGTGGTTGGAAATCCACCGATGAAAGCCATAAGCTTTCCAGATTTTTCATTGCGAACACCAACATGCCAATCTTTATGGAAACCAGGAGATAAAAGCACCCACTTGAGGAATTCCATGGAATAATCAAAGCGGAACATGTTATCATCATCTTCGACATAATTTTGGTAGAGTAAATCATACAATTCTTTCAATTCAATTTCATTTGTCAAGTCCAAATCGCACCATTTAAAGCCTGCAGGCATGTTTAATGGGGTTTGACGTACTTCATCAACACTTTTTTCCTTATCAATCGCACAATGTTCAGTAGGTTGTTCTAAAAGCCCAGGAACTGGTTGAGTTTTCCAAAACTTGTAGTCTTCTGTTTGCTTTTGAATACGTTGAATTGCTTGTTCTCTTGTAGCAAGCTGAAGTTGCTTTAAGACAGCTAAGAATTCTTCTTGTTCTTCCACAGATACGATCTCTTCTTGCTTGGGAGATGCCATTTAATTCACCAAATGCACGCCACACATGTATAACACCAGCATTTCTTTTTCCTAACCGACATGGAAAATCAATCGAATATTAGAAGAATAGAAAGTCTTTGAGACTATTGAATTTAATTAAGATAAAGCACAAGTGTGTGGTAGTAGATTCTATTGATGGATTTAGTTTAATGGGGTGTATTATGTTGATAATTGATCATTAAGTGAAAAGTATACTTTAATTGAATGTATCTTATATAAACAAGAATACGGTATATTGGTTTTATATGAAAGTTTGTATGGAAAGAAATTAGATTCAGAAAATGTATCGAAAAAGATAAGTGAGGTTGGAAATGGTGTGCATTCTTTAGTGTAATGTAACTATACTACAGGCACACAATACGAAATCATTCCAACAGCCATTAGACTGTTGGAATGATTATGTATTGTGTACAATGGTACAAGAGATGGAAGGATGCAATGATTGATAGTGATGAAATTCATTGCAAGACAACTATACAAGATGACGAAGCAGTAAAGAGATGGTGACATTAGATGACTAATTGGTGTGTTGTCGGCCCTTGGTTTACTCGTTTTGCTTGACTCGCTTCTTCCCTCGGGTATCGCTCGTGTGCTTTTGCTTGGCCGCTGCTTCATCTTGGTCTTTCTTCGTACTCAATCGCCGCTATTCCAGAGGAGGTTGGATCACTACTATCGTTGAATATTAAACACAACATGCAACGCGTTGCGTACCTGTCCCTGTGTATCATCTCCATTCTCTATCGCTTTAGCTGTAGTTGCAAGACGTTGTCGATTTGGTCCTTTTCTATGAATTTTATAGCCAAACACCCGTGGCACATACAAGTGCGTCGATGGTGCTGGTTCAAGATTGCTGTACGTCAAGAAAAACAAATGAGGGAACGTCGATCCAAAGTAAGCACCATCAACTACAATGGATATGAACATCAATAAGTAGTAAAGACGAATTACTTGTAGCACTTTCAAAGTCAATGGCTGGCGTGTACAAGTCTCTGCATTTTGGGCAATACACTTTCATTTCCGCTTTTCTTGGTTCATCATACATGCCTGCAGGTACAACAGGTTGTCCATCACATAATGCGCGTGGACAATAACCAAATTCCGCTTCACGGTATTTCTTTAACATCGCATCCAGCCCATGGCTAGTAATGATGTATCGTGCATGGATAAGTCCATACAATTCCACCGCACACGACGGGACATCATCGTCATAAGGAATGTCTACGCAACATCAAGTTTTTCATGTTTAAGGATGCGTGTTACCCGTCAAATCCAAGATAATGTTGAGGGCATCTTGATAGTTGGGGACCATCGCACGAAGCCCATAGAGATTAAACGAGTCTTCGATGTAGGCAGGATTGATCTCACAGAAGAACTCATTCCCTGGTAAACCACAGAACCATTGCGCCCATTTTTCTTCCTCTTCTTCGAACTCTTCGGAGCTGTTGGCAACCATCTCTTAATCTCTAATGGCCAGTCAGACACACACCCCGGGGCACGTGCCCCCTCCCGGTGTTGTGCCCCGGGGTATACACAACCGGATTGTGATTGGTTCATCATTTTTTCAGTTGAGATGCAAAACTACAGTGCGCTCAAGAAGAAGACCGCAGGCTTTGTCCATGAAGATGGACGAAGATATCATCGTACAGCTTCATCTCAACCAGGAATTCAACATGGCTCTGTGCCTGTGTACAATGCTCCTACGTACCTCCAGCAGCAAGCTCCTCCACCGTCTCAATACGCACCTCAACACGTACCTCAACCTTATCAACAGCAATATCAACAACAACAGTATCAACAACCACAATACCAACAGCAGCAGTACCAACAAGTACAGCCACAAGTACAGCAATACCAACAACAAGAACGATATGATGGACGTAAAACACAAGAAGACGGACGGAGAGATGCGTCGCATGAACGTATGAGACAACCAGAAACAAATATACGAACGAAAGGTGAAAGTAAACGAGGATTGAGTGAACGAAGAGCTGAGAGCTTGTCAAATGCAAGAAGAACGAATTCAACGAGTAGTTCAGGAGCGGAATATGAACTTATTTGGCATCGTGATAATCTTGCTGTAGCATTACGTTGCAATTCCAAACAACAAACTGTGATTAAACGTGTTCAAGAACAAACAAATCAAGTGGAAACTACAGCTGGATTGGCATCTGCAAATGTTGGCGATGTACTTGTAGCCATTAATTGGGAAGATTGTACACAATTTACATGGGATCAAGTTAAAGACCGATTAAGTCAACGAGATTTACCATTAACATTAACATTCAAGACAAAACCACCAGGTACTAATCCAACTACAGAAAGGCCACGTCGTCAATCGAAAGCTGTTGCCATTCCACCAGCTTTATCGCTGCCACCATTGTTGGCAAATGAATATAATGTTACATGGTCCCAAGGAAAATTAGGTGTGGTTATACACATGGAAGAAGGAAATCGAGCAATGGTTAAGGAGCGAACTGCTATTAGTACAGACCCTAGCACTGGACAAATCGAACCTCGGGATGAACTTATCTATGTAAATGATGCTGCAGTCTCATCCATTGGGTATGAAGAAGCTTTAAAACTCATGCGAGGAAAGAAACCAATTTACTTGAGATTTCGACGTGCAATGGCATCAGGCACGTTAATTGATTCGACTTTAGAAGTCGAAGGTCCAACTATATCCGAACCATATCAATTAGTATGGACAACAGGTCCTCTTGGTATTGTACTAAAGAAAAATCGCCATGATGAAATTTTTGTGCAACAACTCACTGGAAAAGGTTTATCTGAAAAATCTGGTAGAATCCAACTTGGTGATATTCTTGTATCGGTCACAGGAGTTCCTACACAACCTCTTGGTTTAGCTGGCACTGTTGATTTTCTACAATGTATTCAAAAGCCTGCAGTTCTTGAATTTGAACATCGTGTTGCTCGACCGGATTCTCAATCATCTAAACCAGCAGCCCCTCAGCAACCCAAACTACCAGCTCCAGTTAGAAAATTGGCACCAAAAGATTCGTTTGAAGATCAATCGATTGCTATGATGTCACTTCCAGACTTAGAAAGACCCACTGGAACTACTGTTGTGTTGGCTGGAGCTCTTGGGGATACCTTTTTACAAGGTAAAAAAGAACCCGAGTCTGCACCACCGAAATACATTACTACACCATCCAATGTTTCAGAAGAAATTCATGATTTCGAAGTGGAATGGCGATCTGGTAAACTTGGAGTTGTTATTCACCTGGAAGACGATGTACATGCTGTTGTTCGAGAAATAACGGGTACTGCTACCGACCCAAATCTAGCTATGATTCAAGCTCGGGATGAACTTATTTCTGTGAATGGAGTCCTTGTGCAGGATGTTGGGTATGCTACTTCATTACAGTCAATGAAAGGACCAAAACCAATTCGCTTGCGTTTTCGACGTGGTTTACCTGATGATGGTGAATTGGCAATGCTAGTACCTGAAGACTCGGCTACAGTCAATTCAGAAGATGTTGTCCATGATGATCCTATTGTAAAATCTGTAGAAAACTTAACGGAACCCAAAGTGTATTCACTCTTATGGCAGTCAGGCCCATTGGGAATTGTTCTCAAAATTAACGACATAAACGACATTTATGTGGCTCAATTAACTGGCAAAGGCTTGTCTGCAGAAAATGACTGTATGCAAATTGGTGACGTTCTTGTATCTGTGACTGGTGTGCCTACAAAGCCACTTGGTCTTGCAGGAACTGTGGATTTCCTTAAATGCATACAAAAACCGTCTGTGCTCGTATTTGAACAACGAGTCAAAGTCCCTGTTGCTGCTTCTCCTGTTCATTCTGAAAGCATAGAAGTTAAACGTACACCAAAGCAACCTGTACAAACTCCTGTGGTCCAGGAACCTGTGGCTGCCCCAGAAGAACCTGAAATTGAAACTCGGCAAGTGGCCTCAAAGAGCATTGAAGTATTGCGACGTCCTATTGTCCATGAAGTTTCTATTAAAGAACCTTTGAAGGTCACGACTGAACTAGAAGAATTGATTGTCCCTACAACAATTCCTGCTCCAATTGTACCTCAAAGCCCTCTCTTGGCTCCACGGGTTAGCATTCAGCCTCGAGCTCCTCACGAACTTGTTCTGATTGAGTCTCCACTGAATTCACCATCGATGGGCAGCTCATATGCGCCACTTTCTGTAATTATGACACCTCAATCGATGATTTCCTCATTATCAAAAACACCACCTGCCATGACATTGTCACCTCCAATGTCTCCTGAGGCCTCTCCAAAGTCTCCTAAAGATGCACCATCATCTCCATTTACTCCAGTTTCTATTGCACCAGTCTCAGTTACACCTTTTGCTCCTTCAAATACGTCTGAAGATAGCCAATATGTATCGCCTGAATCTCCAAAATCAGTTTGTATCAATGTATCTGTGGATTCTCCACTTGCCAAGTACAAGCCTGCCCCACATTCACTCGACGAACAATTCACTCGAGAAATTGCTCAAAGCTTTATGGATCGTGCTTCGGATATGTCTGCAATGCCTGAACGCATATCTGAAGCTAACCCAGCTATAGACGACAACAATAATGGCAGCACGTTATACTCTATTATATGGACCGGTGGTGCACTTGGTATTGCAATCAAATACAATCGTTTGGATGAAGTATGTGTTATGGCTCTCACTGGCGGTGGCCTTGCTGGTGAATCCGATATTATCAACGTCGGCGACGTACTTGTTGCTGTCGGCAACATTACAGTGCGCAACAGCACTTTAGAAGACACCAAGCTTATCCTCAAGGAAGCTAGAACCCCAGTATCACTTGTATTTTTACGTGCACCAAATGATCGACAAACGCAGCTATCAATGGGAGATCCTGCGTTTGACACCCATCGGACTTTACGGTCGGTTGAAGCATCAACAAGCAACCAACCAAGTGAATCTAAAGGTGGTGGTGCTATCTTTTCTGTTGTTTGGGAAGGAGGTCCACTGGGTATTGTTGTGCGAAAGAATGCCAACGATGAAAATTTTGTTAAAGACTTGACTGGTGATGGCCTCTCTGCAAAGTCAGACTTGATCCAACGTGGTGACGTATTAATTTCTGTGGCTGATGTCCGAGTGCGTAATTTATCTCTTGCAGCAGCATCGCAAGTGATGCAATCAGTACGCAAACCAACTTTTCTTGTGTTTCGACGGCAACCACACGAAGGTTAATATTTGTTGTTCTCTAATGGTGGCGTGGTGCTAAGACATGTTTGATAGTATTTAGTAACCTCAATCTAAACTGATGACTTGTTTATTAAACTTATGCTGAATTGGCCACGTCTACTACATTTGATCTGCTGTTGCGACGTGCTTTGATAGCTGCAAGCATATCCAAAGGAGCTATAGGGATTCCTCGTTTGGATTTTAGTTCATCCAAAAAGTTTGGACTCGTTACTTTAATTGGTAATGTTTGATTTTCTGCGATTGCCTTGGCTACAGTGCTCCAACTTTTTCTTGTTGCAACACCATAATAACCAGGTGAAGCAAGTTGATTTCGTTCTTGTACTTCTTTTGATACTTCTTTGATTGCTTTGATCAATGAAGTGATACGAGTTCGAGAAGATGACGAAGGATATTGGTGTAGATATAATTCCATTTCACAAACCATTTTTTCAATATACAAAAGTACATCCACAGTGAGCATGACTTCCACTTGAGCTCTGGTATCGTTGGTGTCTTTAGTAGAATCTCTTTTACCACTCAAATGTAAACCACTTCGTTTTGCCATTGAAAGAATTATGTCCTTGGCATCATTTAATGGAGCTACCCAATTATCACACAAATCCAAGGAAGGCAATGATGATGCTGAGAGAGCTACTTGTTGATCTGCAGCTTTCAATTTAGTCAATGCAGCATCTAAGTCATCCATTGCACCCATTGCTAAAGTTATTTCACGAAGATTTGAACCATAACAAGCTTTCACTTGAGTTTGTCGAGCATCGATAATAGCACTCTGTTTTGCTTCAGCTAGTGCTTTTTCACCAACGCCTTCAGCATCACTCTTTGTGACATCTTGCACATAATAAATGGCATTTTGAGGAAATGGGGATTCCAGTGGTGTATAGAGAGCTCTAGCTTTGAGTTCAAGTAGAACAGGACATTGAGAACGACGTTGACACAATTGTCCATCATGTTTTTCGTGCAATTCCAATAGATGGATAGCTTGAATTAATGTATCATGAAGTTTTTTATACCAGGCGTACTTTCTAACCTCGTATAATGTATGC
>JNBS01000245.1:0-21840 GCA_002081575.1 Thraustotheca clavata | reverse complement strand
ACATACGTCAGTCGATTTGAGCTAAAGAAACTTGATATACTGCATCGGTAACAAGAAAATTCGTCCATGCGGCATAGCCATCAGCCGTCACGGCAGCAAACTCGATCGGTTGATGTAACATGGTCGGTAGGGAAGTATAAGACGTGTCTTTGCGTATGCATTGCAATGTAAATGCAAATGGTTTGCTATTGAAAAACTTTTGCTTGCTATTAAATGTGATGGAATCAGCACCAATTTGAAAGAGTGTAATCGATCTATTGAGAAATTTAAAAAAGTTGTACAAAATTACAACTTACGTTGGAGTGGATGATCGTTGCCAATTGACATCATCACGACTTTCTGCAGTAAAGTCATAGAGTACTAATTCAAAGTGGGTGCGTAATGCAGTACGAAGAACTACACAATATCTACTCACGATCAATAAAAGCATTGAAAGAAAAAATACCTTCGTTTCCACGATTGAAGTGAAGTCACACCAAGTGTTTTGGACGCAATATTATCGGTACTTTCATACACCCAGCCTTCAAAGACAGTGCATCGCTAAAGAATGCAATCACAATTCCTGAATATTCATCAAGTACCTGTTCTAAAATATCAATACAATCAAGAAATTGTTTTGGTACATCGCCATATTCACGTTCATAAATCGATCGTGTTACATCCAAAGGCGATTGTCCTGATGTATTGAGTAAATATGGTGAAATCCCAAGCTGAGAAACCAAGTATTGCACAACCTCCGATCGGCCATGCATGCATGCATGGTGCACTGGTCCATTGCCATGATGATCTGTTTGTTTTTGGACAATATTATGTACTTGATCCTTCTCCAAGAGAGCTTGGACGACCTGTACATGCCCTCGAACACACGCCATGAGCAACGGGGTCAAACCTTCGCTATCAGTCACTTCCAAGGCACTTCGTACAGCCTCAATGTCATTCCTCGATAGAAACCCATTGACAGCATCTACATCGTTGTTCTTAACGGCATACCAAAGCGCTGCATCAGGCTGGACAAACGTCACGGCCCATTCAAAGAGAGTTCTTAGCATCTGAGCAACGAAAAAACGAAATGACGCCTGACTCTGTTCCTGAATGCTTGTCCATGAAGTCTCTTCCAGTATCTAATTATTCATCTAATCCATAGACTCTACGGAGCTCTCTCCCGATGAAAACTCTCTTATATTTTGGGTAATTATCTATCGACATACTTGAATGTACACACTTGTGTATTTCTTCTATATGAAATTTCTTTTAGACAAGGCGTAGATGACCTACATTACATTGTCAACGCAATATTACTAAAGCTACAACATCATCATCAATGGAAAATAGATAATAATTGTGAAATTTAGTAGTAAATGAAGAAATGTTGATGAATTGTGTTGATAGAGAAAAAAAATGTAGGTAGTGAGTTAATGTGGTTGTGTTGATATCATTAAAAGTTTGTTTTTTTAACTGTAGAGTGGTTGAGTAGAAGAAAAAGGTTGAAGCATTTACTGCAGTTCACGCCAACATTCGAGAAGGCATTGCACAGTTGAAATAGATAGCGTTGGTGGAATTTTGGATTGTACTGTTGAAATAGGATTTGGGTAGATTTGTAAAGTTGGTGGCTTTGTTGTTGATGGAGTTGTTGAAAAGTTGGAATAGGATTGAGTTGAGCTTTGTAGATTAATAATATGAAAGGTAGAAAAGATAGCTATACAGATAAAGGATATTACATGATTAGCATTGGTATAAACGAATAATTTCACGGATATCAGCACGACATACTGGACAGTGTTTTTCTTCGGTACTCATGAGACGATCTGCACAAGCCATACAGACTGCATTGTGACCGCAAGGAACACATACACCAGCTTTTGGACCATCAAAACAAACGACACACTCGTTGGTTGAAGGTGCTGATGCTGCTGTTGTAATTTCATTGACTTCAAGTGTACTGAATTGCATATCGATGGGTTGAGCTTCACAAAAGGATGGTGCAGTGGCAGTGAATCGGCGTGGTTCTTCTTCGAAATCAACTGCAAGATGTTTAGCTGGCATTGGGAATAAATCGTTGTATTGTGGTGGGGGAACTGATGGAAATAGTTCTTGAGATGATTGAGATACCAATGATGCTGTGGCAGAACTTTGGCGACGATTTTGTGATGGTGGTGGACCAAATGATGCTGCACTAGAACTTTGACGACGGGAAAGGTTATCTCGATGTGGTGGTTCAATAAACGAATGTGCTTCACTAGGGTGAGCAGAATGCTAAGAGATGTATGAGTTGAATAAGTAAATAGTGCACTTACAATGGAAGCTTGAACAAAGTACTCTTCAAAGAAAGCAACCCACTTTTGTAGAGCTGCTGCATCAGGAGCAGCACATTCGACACGTTGAAACACTCCAGCATCAGTAACATGGGTCTTTTGAATTGCATTGAAAGAAAAGGTGTGTTCTCGATTGTTTATATTGCGTTTTGTTCCAGGCATTGACACTGGATCACCTTTTTCATAGATAAGAAAAGAATCGGGAACACTTGGTCTCTGGCCATTTTCACGTTGATCGTACAAAACAAATTCAAGAGTTGAAGAATCATGACCAGTTGATAAAACGAGTACAGAACGCAGCTTCCATGAGTGGCAATTTAATCCCACAGTACTGAGAATATACTTGTTGGCAATTGAGTCTTGAATGCTTTCATAAAACCACCCCGAGAAGACAAGTAATTTCTACATAATCGAGAGTTGAGATTACAATTCAACTTCAATTCAACAAACCTGTTCGAGCAAGTGAATACTCTTGACAAGATGACCAAATTTATCCCCCATAGCACACGCTGTGCGAGTTACTTCTAATGGAGTCATTGTACTAAGCGACTTTGCATACGGGTCAACAGTAGGTAGTGTCAATAACCACTGAACGATTTCAAATTGACCAAATTGAGCAGCACAATGCAAAGCAGTAAAGCCAGCAAGATTAACTGCCATCACATTAGCATGAGCATTGAACAATATCTTGGCACATTCAAGATGTCCTCCAATACATGCCATTATAAATGGCGTTTGATTTGTCTTTGGATCTACATACTCCACATTTCTCGTTCTTCCAATGGCACGACGCAGCGCTCCATCCAATCCATACTTGGCAGCAAACCAAATACCTTGTTCAGCAACAAACACTGTTGGATCAAAAGCCTTTTCAAGCTTTATATATGCTTTTCTTATCTTTTCATTTGCTTCAATCGTTCTTCGTCTCCATTTCGTCGCTTTAATCGCATCCCGTTCATAGTATTCCTCTTTATATCGACACTTATCTCGATAATATTCACGATTCACTGCTTTCCTATAAAGCTTTTCTGTCTTCTTGATACACTTTTCCATCCCGAGCACTTGCAAAAGTGACAATCCAAATTCAAATCCAGTTGCACCGTTGGACTCCTCTGTCCTGCTTGTGTTTTTGAAAAGTAGCATCACATGACGTACATTCCTCTCCCCTCGTCATCGTTCCCTCTCTTCTCATCAGCTAAAGTATCTCATCTCTCGCTTTCATAGCAACGAATACACGCAAAATACTCTTCAAGTGATTTTGTCGGCTCTCCTGCTCTCTCCCACGTATGTACTACCGCGCAGATTTAAAAATGAGTGTTGGTGAAACTGTCAATTTTGGAGCGCAAAATGTGTTTAATCTTGAAGAATTTGTATGAAAATGAATGATGGAAGTAGTAGAGGCTGGAAGGAATGGAATGGGGACATTTCAAGTGGACAGGGTGCAAGAATGTGATAACAATGGCTGAGAACTACTGAATTTATGCTTGCATCGTCAAGTTATTTGCTTGGGAGACGAAATAGTCGAAATATCATGTGGAATGCATCGAGAAGCTGTAGTCAACGCGAAAACAAGTGAATAGGGATTTAAAGTGGACAGAATGCAAGAATATGATGAAAAGGATGGAATTTTTGCGTATATTGTTAGTTGGTAAGTCGAAATATTGACAGGAATGTAATGAGAAATGATTGATTAGTTGTACATGCTGAATGAGAACATTTAAAGTGGACAAGATGCAAGAATACGATGAAAAGGATAGCATTCTTGAGTATATTGATGGCTGGAGTGTTTGGCATTTCGAAATGTATTTGAAAAGAAGATTATTTGTTGATGGTAGGGATAAAAGGTATATTAAGTTAGGTTGATTTGCTTATGTTGATTTCAACTTCTCGTCGAAAAAGCTTGCGTTCATATTCTTGTAGAGCAATGTATTCGGTTGTGCAACGGTGAATAGCTTGTGATACATTGCAATTAGTAGCATGAAAATGATGCATGACACGATCGTCGGTCAGAACCGAGATTAAATCACTTTTTTTGACGTTGGAAGTATTTTTTCCATCCGATGTACATAAACCAACAGTATCATCAGCGTTGTATGTACATACAATGCCACGAAGCTGAGCTGTAATCGGATACGATGGAGTTCCTTTCCGAAAGGTTTTCACAACATTTCCAACACCAAAGCGAATGACATCAACCATATTCAAGTATTTCTTGAATAAAAATGGTTGTAAATTCATTGTAGTAGGCGACCACATATGCATAGCACGTGGATGAGGTCGATCTTTACATTCTGCAAGGTATTGTTGACGAATTTCTTTGTTTACCATTGGTAGTGGTCCAACTTGAAATTCATCACCAATATTTGCTTGAGCCACAGCACCAAATCGTATTTCATGTTCTTTCAATGCAATGAATGGTGTTTCTTTATTCTCTGGATCATATCGAAATCGACAAATAAATGTTTTTTCATCATCATCTGAGTCAATTTCATGTCCATTGCGAATTACATTTAAGCGATCTTGAAATGCCAATGCCGACACCACTTTACATTTCTCTCGGATATTTTCAAATGCATTGCGATCACGTTGGTTCGATAGAAATACTTCACTTTGTAAGACTGCAGTGCCAACTTTTGCTAAAATATCTGCAGGAATGTCTTCTGGTCGATAAAACCATTGTCCTGTAAAACTAATTGGTATACTTGAGCTACGAGGGGAATAATGCAATGCCACAACTAATGCAATGTAATCATATTCAGCTCCTGAGTCCACAATGATACAATCGCCTGCTTCAATCTTGTTATCATTGTCAGAATCAACTTCGGAATCACTCGGAACAGCCTTACGACTCGGAACTGGTGCTTCTTGTGCACTTGTTTTCGTACGCTTTGTCTTACGCTCATACGTATCCATTATCAAGTCATCTGAATACGAAGCTACGTTGCGTGCTTCTCGTGGAAGAATCACACGGCGGCGGCCGTCGGTTCCGCCGTCCATCTTGTACAATACTAAAATACCCAATCAAATCATAGTATGTAATCAAATTTTAGCCAATCATTTGTTTTCTCCACCACCATTATCCAATCAAATGACATTATACCATCATTTATAGCCAATCCATTACAATCATTCTATACTATTTTAACCAATTGCTTTTCTTTTTCACTAGCCAATCAAATTATGTTCTTTCTAGCCAATCCATGACAATCATTCTATACTATTTTAACCAATTGCGTTTTTTTACCATTATCCAATTAAATGTCTATTTTCTAGCCAATCCATGATGTTTCTTTGGTTGAATTTTAACCAATCATGTCATTTCTTCATTTAGCTAGATAGGACTCAAGCTGAATAGAAGAACTGAACATGATGAAAGCGATAGAGATGAAATATATGCACGTAAATGAATAAATGGATGCTCTTAAAAGAGGTAAAGATGAAATTGAGTGATAAAGAAAGGAAGGGACAGGGCAGAGTTACACTAATTCTTCATCGGGTGATAAAGTATCGCATTTTGGTGACAGCATGCAGGGTCAAGCTTCCAAAAGCTTACGAAACCTTAAAGCAGTCGAGAAGTCATTGAATGCGCTCAAGATAAAGCGACAAAAGCTCTTGACAAAGAAAGCAAATCTCCATGCAGAGGATATCTACGGGGAACAATTATACGACAAGAAATTTGTGCATTTGGACGCTGAAATCGCGCAATGTCAATCAAAGAAAGAAGATGCATTTCGATCCGAGTTCTTTTACCCAGAACAAGTTCCTCTTTATGCTGCAGAATATGGTATCGTTAAAGTTCTCCAAGATTTTGTTGCTACGATGACGCCGATCACAAGTTCATACATTGAGTTCAAAGACCCAACTACAGGCAACACTCCAATCCTTGTTGCATGCTCAAAAGGCTACGTTGAATGTGCCAAGATTCTCATTGCTGTTGGTGCACACGTTGGTGTTGTTAATTCGTTGGGATACACAGCTTTACATTGTGCATGTGCTGGTGGTCATCCTGATATCGTGAAATTGCTTCTAGCAGTGCCATATTTTGATCCTTACATTCGTGAACGAAGAAATCTCATGGCATTGCACGTAGCTCGTATTGCTTGTCTAGAAAATGATCATTGGGCTTGTTATGAAGAATGTGCTCGTCTTCTCGAAGATGTAAGATTGCCATGTTAATCCAAATTTAATCCTTTTGTAGAGGTGTGGAATCTACCGTGGATGGCTCTATGAAAGCGTTGATACTTCAGTCGTCAAAATGGCTTTAAATTTACACTCATGGAAGCAGCGGTATTTCACAGTTAATTACAACATAGAAATCATGATGTTAATGTAGATTTGTTGTGGTTCTTCGCACTAGTGTCCATTCAACATCATTGGAAATGTCATTTTTTGATTCTCGACAAGGTGCACGACTGCCACCGGTGCCACAGTATGAATTTAATGATAAATGGATCTATTCATGATGTGTTAGCTCGACTGTGGTGTACAAGTTGGGGACACCAATGGTGCAGCCAGGCACACAAAGAAGTTTTGGCAATAAAGAGTATTCGTTTAACTTTGCTGGTATTCAACGTAGCCAAGAAGATCATAGAGGTGTTATGCGAAGAATTGAGTGTGCTGCTCTTGATGCTAATGGATTTGAATCTTGGTCATCGTTTTTTGCGAAATACTCAGTATGCTCATCTATTATCATCGGCAGCTCATAAAAATTAGGTACTAAAAGATGAACCTGATGCAAAGCTTGTACCGCTTTCTGCTCCATCATCATCTCCTACACTTCCGCCTTTTCAAGACACTCCAAGTATAAGTCGTTCATCATCTCTACTTATACCACCATGGAGAACTTCTCGTTCAGAATCGAATCCAATTCCTCTGGCAAATGAAGAAGAATCTCCACCTGAATCGACTGGAGTAAAGCAATTGTATGATCTATCCCAAACAGATTTGCTCGATATGGCTCCATCAGCTCCAAATTTTTCGCCAGCAATGGCCATGGCTGCATTGGACTTGGACAATTCAGTTGCTGCCAGTGCCCCACCAGAGGAAGATTTGGTGACTCAAAGACGAGAATGCATCATTTGCTTTGATGGACCACAAAGTTCTGTATGTGTTCCTTGTGGACATAATGCTGTGTGTATGAAATGTGCTGATCACATCATGACAGGACTCGACGAAGAAAAGCATTGTCCAGTGTGTCGTGCCTCAATTCGTGAAATGATCCGTTTGTATCAATGCTAGTCATATATTTACAGCACAACATTGTCAATTGACATTAAGTGTACAGATACATTGGATTCAATCACAGGCAAATTAAGCCTCCGAGCTATTGGGGGAGATAAAGGTACGCCCAATTTCTCCAGTCTTTTTAAACTTGGTGTTGGCATAATTAAATGCATTACGAACACTTTTTTCATCGGTAGCATGATCATATTGCATAGCGAGTACTTTAAATTCAGGATCATGACGAGCTGACGTTAAAATCCAATTAAACAATTTGGCTGCTGTAGCACCTTCAGTTGTACGAATATAGTGATGAATCAAATGCGAATATTTGTTTGGTGGCTTGGACTTTGGTTGTAAAAACGAATTTCCATCCACAATATTACTTGGATTGTTTTCATTGCAATTTTCATTGTGATTTTCTTTGTCATTCGAAATGCTTTCATTTGTACTTCGACTTTTACGTGATAATGGGCTACGAACACTTTGGGTCATGCGAGAGTTGAGTCTTGTTTTGTTGTAAACATGATGGAGGACGATAAAAGCAGCTTTATCAATTCGTTTGGCCAATTCAGCATATTCTGGAATTGATTTGCCTGGTCCATGAACCCAATCAAACCACTGGGTAAATGACATTGGGCCTTCCTTTTCAATGTAATATTTCATAAATGGAATGAACGAAATTGCTAATTCTTCTGAATCCTCTCCAATGGTATGTTCAGGCTGAGTTTGATGTGGTTCTCTCTCAATCTTAACAACAACATTTTCTTCATCTACAGCCTCCATCGGTTCATCTTCTACTTCAGGTTCATCAGGCTCAATTGGTTGTACAGAATTTATTGGTTTAGCAGCATGTACATGATGTAAAGGCTCTGAATTCATTTGTCGTGCATCTAAAGAGCGACCTTGAAGCAATGTAATGAAATCATTGCGACCTAATTAATGAATCAAATTGATATTACTATGAATGAATAAATATACCATTTTCAATAATATGGCGTGGCCATTTAATGCCAGCAGGAGTACTAAAAAACTTTGTTGATCGAGATGGAATACCATGGCATAAAACACTGCAAAGCAAACGATAATTGTTTTGATCTTGTGGAGAATGACGTAGCAAAGTCAAGACATTCGACAAGACAAGATTACTTGTCGTATCCAAACTAGTATTTGCTGATCGTGCATGTTCTCTTTCAACAAAATCATGTAAAAGTACATGAGGAGCATCAGGCAAATATTTCTATTGCAAACTCTGTCAAAATAGTAAATTACTTATATCATACCTTTGCAATTTTCAAAACTTCTCCTTTAAATTCATCGATCACAGATAATTTATCTTGGTCAGCCATAGTATCCCACATCATCGGTTCATCATCGTCTTCATGATTTTCATCAATCTCAGGTTCTAGTTGGTATTTTCGTTTGGCAATTTCTAATTAATTCAAAGCTAAACAATACATCATTGAAATACCTGGTTGAAAGCGTACTTTTCTCTTCTTATGGCGTTGCAATCTAGCTTGCATTTGCTCATCAAGCTCATCATTGCATTGACATCTTGGCAACATCCCAACCCCAAATGCACATTTTGAGCTACAAGGCTTATTCGAACACTGGCCACACACAGTACATGTAGTCATCATCACACACGAACAACTCTCTTGTGCTGCTGCTTGCTTGCATTTCTTACATGCACATCGGGTGGAGCTCTTGGCTTGATATCCGTCCATCATCTAATGCAAAATCTTCTGTCTTGACGTTTATTGGTCAATAATACAAAAAAATCCTACCAATAACCAGTCACTTTTCACTTGATACATTTTGAATCTTATTCATGACTCATCAATGAGTTATCATGTTAATGATATTTTAGTGTTTATGAGGATTAAATCTTTTTCAATGTGAATTTCAGTGTGAAAGAGTGGTAGATATGTAACTAGAAGCTAGATGAACAGAGATATAGGCATAGATCATTAATTAATCATATCTTCTTTGTCTTCTTGCAATAGATCGATTGAACCACGTCGAGACATGGAACGAGTACGATGAAGGACGAGGTTGGCGATATTGTCCACGATTTGATCTGGAGCTTGGGTTGGAGCTGGTTTTGTGTCAATACTACTGCGTCGATCACTTGCACAAAATGAAAATCCACGAAAAGTATCCCGATCACCACCAAATTCAGAGCATTCCAAGTCAGTGGGAGGAAGACCTGTAAACTCAGCATCAAAATTGCTCGTGTCGGTATCAAAACGAATCTTTGGCACCATTGGAGGTGGAACTTGAAGCAAATTCATTGCATTCCAATCAATGCCCTAGTTGAAAGATTAGAAAAAGTGAGAATATGAATAGATGATACTTTGAAAAATGGATGGGATTTGATCGCTTGAACACCGCGAACAACGAACATGGAAGATTTACCACTACCAAGACGTTTGTCAACATTGCGCTCAAGTAAGCTTTTTAACAAGGAGTGAGCGTCGGCTGATAGCCATTTGGGTAGTGCTAACTAGTGAATCATGAGTTTTCGATCAGAAATAAATTTGTACCTTGGCAGTAAGAATTTTTTTATGAAGCTCCTTGCGATTTTTGTTTTTTGCTTCAAACGGTGGACGACCGATTAGCATTTCATGAGCAAGTGCACCAAGAGACCACCAGTCGACAGCCTATTTATTTATTGTAAAATGTATTGAAGAATGCATTACCGAGGTGTAGCCATTACCAAGAACCATTTCAGGAGCCTATTTTCACTTTATCTTCAAATTAAAATACTGGAAATTACCATATATTCTTGGGTTCCACAAAAAGTAAATAGTTCATCACCCTATGATATAATGTAAACGATAATTATCGAATAAAAGTAATACATCATTGACTTGTTTGGCAAGTCCAAAATCTATATGTAAAATAAAATTACATTGTATTCTCAAGAGATACCAGTTAGCTTTACATGACCTTCAGCTGAAATGAGTACATTTTCAGGCTTAAGATCGCTATAAAATTTAAGCACATTGAGATATCTATAGCATACCGATGAATGATGCCTTGTGAATGCAAATGCTCAATAGCAAGAACCATTTCAGCAATGTAAAATTTGGCAGTATCTTCAAGCAGAATACCTTCCTTGACTAAATGAGAAAAGAGTTCACCGCCTGGTTGATAATCCATGATCAGATAAACCTAAGTATAACATGTTAAATAAATATACATTCTAATACAAGACTTTTGAATCAGTTTGAAAAGCATATTTGAGCCCAATGACAAATGGATGATGAACCTATTGACACTAAGCAAATATTTTTCTTATATTCAAACAAACTTTTGTCATAATATCCCGTTCTGATTTCATATATTCAACACTATTCATTTCAACAAGAAATTGTTTGCTGATAATCTACAAACTCTCAATCAATTCCTTTGCTTTCAATTATCAATCTACCTTCATTGCATGCATTTGCGATGTTCGTTTATGTTGTACCAAAAGCACCTATTTTGTATCAATCTCAATTCAATCTAAACATTAACTTTTCCAAAGGCTCCTCTTCCAATGACGCTTAAAAACTCAAAATCATCAATTGTTGTAGCCCCAGGCTTCCTACGCTTTCATAAACAATATTTCTCATTCAAAGCCAACTTTGGTGATGCAATTCGTGGTGGGGTCGTTGGTACGTCAACCTCAATACACGGACTGAGCACTTTTCGCCCACTTTTAATGCATTCCTTGCATGTTGCCTTGGCCTTAAGCTTCTCTAATGCATGGAACCTATGCACTATGAGCTCTTATTGCATTAATTTGCCACTTGTTGTAGCCTTTAGTTGTCTGGCACTGGCTGCAGAACGGCATATTGCTCAGTGTTCGATCCGGATAACCGTACGTTATATTTCTGATAATTGTACAGTTTGCTAATTGTGTTGCAGTAAAAGTCAACTTGGGTCAATTTAATGCATTATTGAACTTGCTACAATTCAAATCTAATCGATCTATCTTGAAGCTTGAGAGGACAATAAACGAACAGCTTCTTTGTAGTTGTTGTGTGTTGCAAGCATTAATGGGGTCAAACCATCCTATAAGGTATTAAAATATGATTGTTTTTGGGTTGATGTACGCTGTTCTTGAGGCCAGCTTCAGCATTAGCTTGGAGAAGAAGGGAAATGATAAATGTATGACCCAGTGAAGCTGCTGTATGCAAAGGAGACTCACCAGTCTAAGCAACAGTTACTTTATAAGGATAAGAATAAGACGTTACATTGGTGGCAATATTTACATCAGCATGTGCTGCAATTAGAATTGACACAATATCTTGATGACCATTTTTTGTTGCGATAATGAGAGGTGTGGATCCACCCTAATTATTAAGATTACTGAGTAGTTGGGACTGATAGTTATTACGTCCATGGCTTGGTTGACGTTTGCTCCAGCCGAGGCAAGGAGAGACACAATTTCAGTATGACCTTGCTGAGCTGCAACACGAATAGGAGTCGCTGCAGTCTATATATGAATGTTATAGATGGTGTATTTTAAATGACAAGTACGTACTGTCAGAGCTTGATCAATGTTAGCACCAGCAGAAAGAAGTTGAACAACAATATTTTTATGTCCATGCTGGGCAGCAGAAAAGAGCGGAGTCGAGCCATCCTATGTTCATCGTAATTCATCATTGTGGTAGTTAAACTACGTTCATGGGTTGATTTAGATTTGCTCCAGATGAAATGAGTAATGAGGCAATATCTTCAAGACCATTTTGAGCAGCTACACGAAGTGGTGTGGCCCCACTCTAGTTATTAAACTCATTAGTATTGTAGCTGTTAATTTAAATTACAGTCATGCTTAAATTGACATTGGCGCCTGCTGAAACAAGCAACGATGCAATATTCTTGTTGCCAGTTTGTGAAGCAATAAAAAGTGGAGTAACATTATCCTATATATCCATGCGAGTAATATATCCTTTTTTGCAATTTAATACTGTTGTAGCTTGATCAAGGTTTGTACCAGCAGAAACAAGCAACGATACCATATCTCCATAGCCATTTTGGGCAGCAGCATAAAGGGGTGTGGCACCAAGCTATAATAATGATGATATTAGATCATTCATATAAACCTTAATTACAGTCATAGCTGGATTGACATTCGCCCCAGCAGAAATAAGTAGCGATACGATATCTTTGCACCCATTCTGAGCAGCAATAAAGAGAGGCGTCATTCCATCCTATTATTAAATTCAGTATTGCATACTTGTAAAATCATATTACTGGCATGGCTTTATTGAGATTTGCCCCCGCTGATATGAGTAGTGATGCAATGTCTTTCAAGTCATTTTGAGCAGCAATATAGAGAGGTGAGATTCCATCCTAAATATCAATTGTACATAGCATGAAATCAATGTTAGCATACATACATCCATGGTTATATTGGAATTTGCCCCAGCTGAAATAAGAAGCGATACAATATCTTTATTGTTAGATTGAGTTGCAATCAGAAGCGGTGTAGATCCATCCTAACTTAATATTTAGCTGCACTTTCATAATCACTAAACCGTATTAGTTTGATCGACATTGGCTTTTGCTGAGATAAGCAACAACACGATATCCTTGTGACCAATTTGAGCAGCGAGATAAAGAGCAGTCGATCCATCCTATTGAGCACTTTATGAGGGTTTATTTTACATTGAATATAGTACTGTCAAGGCAAGATTTGGATCTGCACCAGCAGAGAGAAGCAGCCATACAATATCCTTATGTCCATATTGTGCAGCAGCTAAGAGGGCTGTGGCTCCAATCTAAAGTACTTAGGTGTTCATGATACAAATAAATTTAATTACTGTCATAGTATGATTGAGATTTGCCCCGGCCGAAATTAACAATGACACAATATCTTTGTGCCCATTTTGAGCAGCAATAATAAGCGGTGTAGATCCATCCTATGCATCATTCATACGATGAATTTCAATATTTACTCTTACTTTTTTCAAGGTTTCATGGATGTTTGCTTTAGCCGAAATAAGTAAAGACACAATCTCTTTATGACCAAGCTGAGCAGCAATATAAAGAGCTGTGGCTCCATCCTAATCATTATCAATTGTGTTGACGTATAATTTGAAAACCTTGTTTGTAGTAAAATTTGGGTCAACACCACTTTGTAAAATTGTTTTCACTTCATCCAATTTGCTATTCAATGCTGCATGGAATAAATCAAGCTACAATTCATGAGCTAATAAGACATTATGATAACACCTTTGACATATTTCTAGTATTTAGTCGACTGACTATTTTTCAGTCATTGATTACCATACATATGTTTTCTAATGTGTAATCATCATTTTGTGATTTTCATAACATAATATCAAGGTATAAGAAATTCATTGAAAACAATAAACATTAAGCTGCTATCTTTCAAAGTAATCTATACTTTTGATCTCTTAGGGAGAATACAATTTGATTGTTTTGGTAAATTTTCTAATATTTAGATGAATTGTGATTGAATTTATATATTGTGGGACTAATAAACTAATTATGGGGAATGGTTTTTAACATTAAAGTGACTTTGATGAGTTCTATCAAAAATTGCTTTGGATTGACTTGAGAAAATGAACAAGTAGCTGTGATATTCAATTGATTAATTGGATTGATACTGTTTGATTTGTCAAAGCCGCTGCGAAGTTGTGTAGGCGATTTGACAAATTGTACATTTAAACAGTGTGTATGTAACTAGATAAGTTTATATCGTCACACGCGACTACTACTTCGCCTCGCTATCGGTTCATCGTCATGGTCCTTGGTTCCATTCGGCGATTGTTTTCGCGGATTATGTCGCGTTGATGCACGTCGAGTTGGTGGAGCACGTTCACCATTATCTTCTTTTTTACCACGTTTTGTAGGTGGCTACAAAGAAGGTGAGATATTAATGGAGATATTATCTTGTATACCTTTTCAACTGTACTTTCAGGTTTTGCTTTGGATCGTGTCGTTCTTCGAGTTACAACTTCATCTTGAGGAGTTTGTGTATTTTCATTTTCATCATCTCCATCACTATCATCTTTGCCATCTTTACTTGATCCATTTTGTGGGTCTTCTTGACTCTTGGTTGGGGATGAGGGCGTATTGGATTCACTAAAGCTATCACGACGTTCTCGTTTTTTGTTTGGTGGACCACGTTTGGATTTATCAACTTGTTTAGCAGCTTCACGTTCTTTTTCAAGCTATAGACGAATAAATATTGTACAATGAAATAAGAATGATGTACCTGGGATACTAGCTTATTGATAGACTCTAATTGTACACTAACATGGTGTTGAGCATCTTTCTTTAATACTAACAAAGCAATGTGCAACATATCATTACGGAGTGTAAATACCTTCACTTTGACGCAATTGAAATTTCAAACTTTCAATTTCTCCTTTCATTTTCATCATTTCGAGTCGATCATTTTCCCATTCGACAAGATCTTGAGGAAGACTAGCACCAAGCCACTGCATGTTGACAGGATCACCTTTTGGTGCAGCAGCCACAACAAATCCAGGAATCTTCCTATAGTGTAACATGAGAATTTGCGTATAGACATTTTCAAGTACCCCAATGGGCTCACAAGTAATGGCATGTCATAAGGCACACTTTGGAGCCGAGATCCTTTAAATGGGATCAATATATTCTTCTTTGTACCATTCATTGAGTTTTTCGATCGTTTTCTTGGTGGATCATCTTCATCATCACTTCGTGATTTTGTATCATCTCCATCATCCATTTCTTCATCTTCGTCTTCATCCAATTCATCTTCGTCACATACTCCTTTATCCACAAGTTGTTTTAATGCAGCTTCAGCAGTCATCCATTCTCGAGCAGCATCCATATACGCAGCTTTAGTTTTAATTTCTTCGGGAGTATATTCGAGTTTTGTATCGTTAACAATATCAGCATCATCCAACTGTACATCAATCGCAGTGTCATCTGAAGTAACCATTGTGAGCTTCTCTGACTCGTTATTTACAGCAACAACAACACCCTAAGCGAAAATAAGCTGGAGAGAATTGAGAGAGAAGAATACAGTCGTTTGTGTGGAGGTACAAAGAACTGCATCACCAATTTTAAAGGCTGAACCTGGAGCTTTGATTGGGGATTCAATTTTATGATATCGTAACACTTGCTTTAATCGAGTATTTTCTTGAGTAAACTTGTAGATCGTATCTCCTTGTTCATCAAGTTCAGTCAATATATTTTGCAAAGCTGTATTTCTTCTTTTAGACGATGAAAGTCGTTCAGCAGCTTGTCCAATTTTCTTACGTATATGAAGCATTTCTCGTTCTTGATCTTTTTCTTCTTTCATCGAGAGTTCAATTTCATTAATAAACGTTGTTCGAAGTCGTAAATAATTGTCTTCCAAATCCATTCGTTCTCGTTTCAATGCCATAAGTTCTGATTGTGTTAATCGCACTGCTCGTCTGCAAATTGGCAATGTTTCAATGATTTCTTCTGCACTCATAACTTCTCTTCCTCGGCTTCGTTTTTTCGTTGGCATTGCTTTATTTAAATACAAATTTGCAAGGTGCTGTTGTCGACGTCGCTGCAAGGACACTGCATCCTCTGTCTCTTCCACATCAGGCGCTGCAGGATCAAGATCAGCTTCTTTAATTGGATCTTTCCATCCACGGCTTAAACTACGATATTCTTCCAACAAATTTTCCACTTCCTTGACGTCTTTGCGGACTTCACTCTTATTTAACCCCGAAATTCCTATCAAAAACAGCTCAGAACTCAGCACAACACATGGAATCAAGCTGCCATGCTCACATAGCCTCATACCTGGAATATGCTCCAGAGTTCGCGACCAAATCTCATCGTCCATCGCTCCCGCGCCGACTCGTCCTTCACACGCTCAAAACTTTTTTGAAAAACACGACCAAAATCAACTATTAAGTACGAGTCCATTAAGTTCGGGTTCTATTTTTACATGTTCCGATTGGTGGATTTTTTCGAAGCCATCAAAAAAGATTTAAGAGTATATACTATCTTCAACATATTTTTATTTAATATCTTACAAAGAGAGTTATGAAATTTGATTGGTTTGAATTTTAACCAATTAAAATCCAATATTCACATGGTGTTATGGATGCGAAAATTTGATTCATTGTCTTCTTTCCTCTGTGATCGCTACTAATAAATCTCCATTCTTTTCCTATTTTACAAGCTTTATCTAATGTATTCAAAGCTATTTTCTTCAAATACATTCAAGTTTTATGTTAAAATTCATTGAAAATTGGGCAATATTGTCTTTACAAGAATGGATGATATTGTCTTGATCTTTCAAGTTTTAATGGTGGAGAGAGGCTTGAATTTGAGTTTTGAATATTTCTATTGGATTCACTTTATTTATTTTGTTGGTTTATGATATTTTGTTTACTATTGTAAATTTTTCTGATTGATTGTATATTGGTCGTTGAGGGCATAGAAGTAAAGGAAAGGATGAAAGAATTGAGTAAAAAGGATGTATTGCATATTTATTGCTATAAATCTTGATGAAATACAAACTTTTCAATCGATTTATAATCGCTGGTGTCGATAAATCAATTTTGATTCTTTGGTGGACACGAGTATGCGACATTTGTAAATCATGACACAGATTCCCTCTGTCTACAACTTCAATCTGATATGTTCAACCACCAAAAAAATCAACTAAAATGACATTTTTTAGCATGAATTCATACATTCAAAATACATTTTAAAGCTTGAATTGGTGTACTTATTGCTTGGATTTAGCTTTTGTCTTTCGATCACTTGTTTTTGCAGCAATTTTTGTATCCAGAGCTTTTTGGAGTAATTTTCGCTTTTCCTTGCTTTGATACGATTGACTTTTAATTGGAGTCGATTGAAGAGCAGCTCGTTCTCTTTCAAAAGTACGTACAGCATCACCACATCCATGTACTTCAGGTTGTCCATGGTTGTAACAAAATTTAAGATTGCAAAATCGACAAATACTTCCCATAAGAGAAGTATTTTGTTTGCATCGGAGAAATGAACAATTGTTTGCTTTTGAAGCCACACGATTGAGAAACGCAAGATCATCTTCTTCAGCTACTTTTTCATCAACAGCTTGGACACGAACTGCTTCTTTTCCCTTCTTCTTTTTCTTCTTCTTACTTGAGGTTTGTTGAGATGCTTTAGGTGCTTGTGTTGCAACTTTGGCTGCTACTTGACGAGCAACTCGTTCGTTATGTAAATTTTTCAGCAAAGAGTTTGTTGGTGGAGCTTCTTCAAGTGTATTTTCAACTTCTTCATCACTACTAGAAGAATCATCCATCAATAGCCCAAAGGCACTTGGAACTTTTTCTTCAGGAATCTGTTCCTCTTCTTGATCACTTGTCGATTCAGCATTTTCTGTAGCCATAGAGGTCTCTACTGTGTTTGAATTTGAACTCTTAGTAATTGAATCATCTTTGACTTCCAATGGTGCATCTGAAGTTGTTAACTTTGCTTTCGGAGAAGACACACTTTTTAATGGTATTTTGTTTTCTTGAGTTTGTGGTGATGGTGGTTTAGGTGGTGTAGCATGCACCTGTACTGTTTGTTGTGTAGCACTAGCTTTTTTTGCTTTATTTTGTGGTTTGTGAGAAGGTTTGGGTACTATAGTTTCTTTTACCACTGTTTGGGACTAGACAATCCAACATGTCAAAGAAATGCAAAGAAATAGATATACCTCTGTATGCTGAATTTCTGCTAGCAAAGCTTTTGAATCAAATAATGTAGAGTCATTTTCAATATATTCTTCGGCACTTCTGTATTCTCCATGTGCTTCAAAGTACTCGACCTAATGCAAAACCATTTTTAGTGTCATATTCACCAACATAAATTCGTACCAAATTCTTTAAAAATGGATGGTTTGATACCGTGTCTGTATCGCAGATTAAAGCAACATGACGTTTAGCACGTGTGATGGCAACATTCATACGACGATCATCAGCTAAAAACCCAACTTGCTTTTTTGCATTTGAACGTACGAGACTCATCACGACTGCTTCTTTTTCACACCCTTGAAATCCATCAACAGAGCGAATTTCCAATGTTGGATAGTCTGTCAATAAAAGTTGTTTAAGAAGCTGAACTTGAGCATTATATGGCGTAATGACTGCAATATCAACAGGATTTAACCCAATCGATAAAAGTGCTTTAACATGCTGAACCACCACATTAGCTTCACCTTTGTTGGACTTACTCATTTGAAGCAATGGTACTGCACTACAAGATTATAAATCAAAATTTAATACAATATAAAGCAAACCTTGCATCTTCTTCATCTTCTTCAAGCTCACAGCCTGCAGTATCAAGTAAAAGTAGTGTTGCATCCGTCAATTCCGTGGTGTGGTTTACATGGGAAAGTTGACAAATTTTACGTGTAGCTACAGCTTGACTACTTTCAAGTTTGCCATCATACATAGCATTCGATGCCCAATTGCTAATATCGGCATGCATACGATATTGTGTTGATAACATTTTCACAACATGTTTTGTCGAGTCCATTTTAGTAATCCGATCAAAAAGCGTCATGTGCTTGCGAGCAGCTTCATCAGACTTGATAGTTGGGGGCAATTGAAGATGATCACCAGCTAAAACACATCGTTTTCCCATAAGTAAAGGAATCCAACAACTTGCTTCGAGTGCCTGAGCAGCTTCATCAATAATAACAAGATCAAACACCATGTCTTTGAGTAATTTAGTTGAAGCACCAGCATTTGTAGCAAAAATTACATCACTGTGTTGAATAATCTACAAAAGTTAGTAGATCTATCTCATGAAATTGAAAACACATACCTCACCAACAACTTTACGTTCTCTTTCACGAATTTCTTTACGAAGAAGTTGACATTCCTTACGCATTTCATAAACTCCAGATTTATTTTTTTGCTTTCGTTGTTTAGCCATTTTGCTTTGAAGACTTGTCATTTCTTTACGAATATCCGAGACAATTTGAGTTCCATCAGAAGATTGAATACGTGCATCCAGACAATAATGAAGTACTTGTGGTAATAATCGAGCAGGATGTCCAACTCGAGTCATACGAAATTTTGGTTTAGTGGCAGCTAATTTTTCAAGTACATTGTCCACTGCAATATTAGATGGGGCACACACAAGAATTTTCATCTTTTGCTTTAATACACAGTGTGTGATAAGTTCCACAACAGTAGTTGTTTTTCCTGTTCCTGGAGGACCATGAATCAATGCAATATCTTTTGATGCAATTGCATATTGAATGGCTTCAATTTGCGATGGATTCATTGTTGCGGCATTAGGTGAATCAAGCTTTTGAATTGGATTTGCTTGTGGTTCAGCACCATGAAACACTCTAATCAAAACAAAGTTTAGCTATAGAGTTCTATAGCATTAAAGCCATACACATTAAGAATTGGCATTGCAGGTCCATCAGTATATTTTGCAAGTCGATCAATTCCTTCATTTAATTTACGATACGTGGCATCATTCACTAGCCGATCCAACCTAAATAATTTTAAGCATAATAATTACGATAGATTTATCTACCGAAGGGATTGATTTAAGTAAATATCCGAGTCATCCAAGTCTTCAAATGCAAGAGTAATTGCATTTTCTTGTACTTTGGTTACAATGCCTTTGGGGGATTCATCCGTGGAAGTTGTAGTTAGAATACTTAATTGTACTAAATCTCCGATGCCAAAATGATGACTTGGAAGTACACGATCAAACGATAGCTTTAAGACCAACACAGTACGTCCAAAGAGTCCTGTAGAAGCGGAGGAAAGGATTAAATTCAAAAGCACATTTGGGTTTAATTGCACAGGAAGAGTATCATTTTCAAGCTTGGATTGTTCAATTTCAGCTTGTCTTTCTTGCTGAAGAATATCTCGAGCACTATCAAGCCATTTCTCCAAGGACACTTGTGCCTTCATTGTCCCACTCTTTAAAACCACACCAATGCAATTATGATACAAAATCTAGTTTTCATTATTATCTCTAAGCATGTGGATAGGAATTGATATAATGACACGTAAGATGATTTTTACATGTATTTCATCATACGATGACCTTAATGCAGTCGAAAGATACAAAAAGACTAAGCATTATTAGCTAGAATCCACCTTTGACGTATAAGAGACTCGAGGATCGTTTGTGCATCTTCACCAAAAGGAATTAAACTGTTAATGCGTCTAGCTTCTTCTTGGCGGTAACTTTCATAGTGTTCATCACCAGAAGTTAGTGGAACTTCATTATTGCGTTGTGAGACTGGGTCTTCTTGTTCGTTATTAATCTGCATTCTTGGTTGATTCATAAGGATGTCAGAACCAATATCAAAAGTGTTCTCAATCATCAAAGCTAGGCCATGGTCTTCATACTGACTTTGATCAAAGCTAGGAATAAAAGTGTAATTGGCAAGAAGTGTGTCTTGCAATGAAGTATCTTCATCAAACGAGGTATTTTCAGTGAAAGAATTGTAGCCATAAGTGTGAATCATATCGTCGTTTAGCTGCACAGGAGAGGCCAAAGCTGATGTCACTTGGTCGTCATTGAAATGACGCACAATGACGGTGTGTGCTTCTTCTCGAAGAATAGACGATAGCTCCATACTCTCGTCTGAAAAGTGGTCATGCGATATGGTAGGGATTGTTGTCATTCAATTTAGATCCTGATAGAGATCGAGAATATCCTGATTGTCGTTCAAGAGAGCACTTTGCAAATCTTGTCCATCAAAGCTTGTTTCTTGTAATAGTCTAAAAAAATCAGGTCCATTGATTATAAACAGGCGTGCGATCAGTCCAAGATCATTTGATTAATCATTCAAAGCTATCGCTCCTCATCTCCACTCGATTGCCTGCTATTCATGAGCAGGCAATTGGTATATTGAAGGATGTGTGGACGTCAAATAAAATCCGGACAATATTACCAAGTGTCCGGATATAAACAAATATCACTTTTTTATTAAAGACAAAAATTGGTTGTCTTCATGAACATAACAAAAACTTGTTCATTTGATAACTACACTTCAGCATATCACAATTAATGACTTTAATTCAGTGTCAACATCTTTTTCCCAAGCACTTATACTCTATTGCGATGTATTATAAAAATATTCCTTATGTGGTAGACTCCATTATTTAGTACTTGATGTGTTGAAATCTCTGATCATCATTCATGATTATTAATTAAAATGCGATTTTTGTTTGGTAGGATCAGATATTGTGAAGTTGGAATAGATGCTTCATTTACTTAATAAGTTTTAAGATGCAAAGCGATAATATACACAAGAGAAAAGAAAAATGAAATATATCGTGGCTATATGTCTTGTATCGAGGGA
>JNBS01000244.1:0-22606 GCA_002081575.1 Thraustotheca clavata | reverse complement strand
GTGGATTGCAAGATGTATCTGAAGCTGTGTTATGTTTGAAAGGAGTACCTTTGGAAGATTTTACCAATATGATGGTTCAATCATCCATGCAACCATATACGAACCCAACCGATATGGCAGCAATATCAATATGGAAATCAAAAGTATTTCCGAATTTGGACAATTGTTTGAATCGTCGTAAACAACTTATAGCTCAATCTAGTACTCCTGAAGAAGGTATCATGGCATTAGCTCAAGAACTTGGTGATACGTATAATTTGAGTTTGTACAATATAGCTGGTATCAAGCAGCTATATACGACGACAAATTTTCTGGATGGTTATTTGGATATATCAGGTCAATTATCTGGTGAGATCAAGTACAAGATTACTGGAAGAGACCCGTCTAGTAGTGTTCTTGGAAATAGTGGATTTCTTTCATCAATATTTTCATCACGAGAAATAGTTTGGTGGTGCTCTGTTCAATACGTTGATCCAAATACAAATACATCAAATAACGCACAGTGCTTTGAGAGATTTTCGAGTACGCTGTCAAGTTTCTTTGTTGGAAAATACTTGACAGTGGATGCTGGATCACGTTATCAGGACAATGGTGCATTTATAAAAGGAATCAAGACCGATAATATCACGTCATATTTTTACAAGCTAAAGACATTGGTGGAATTAAAAACTATTGAATATGCACAGCTTCGCAATTTTTCTAGTTTCAGGCACTTTCATTCTGAAGTAATATCTGCAATAAGTGGAGAGCCATTTGTCTCAACGAATGCAGTTGAAGAAATTTGTCTTGTTGGTGATGGTTGTTTTGAATCATGTTTAAATGCTTCTGCAAGTAGTGGCACTACTCTTACATTTATGCGGGGTGGTGTTTGCCATTCAGTTGTTGACACCTTGTTTACTAGTACGAAAGAATTGTATTTAGACATAAAATGTTATGGTATTGGCAATGGTACTTCTAACATCATGATAACTTATATCACTGCCAGTGGAGCAAGATATCAAGCTATTGCAAACAATACTGCCAGTCCACTATCTATTTATTCGTGCACTATTGGAGGTAGGTTAACTTTCGAGGAATATCCAACTTTTTTTATGGATATGTTGTCGCAAGGTACTCAGGCTAGTTTGATCATTTCTAGCTCTAATGGATCAGAGGCTATTATTCTCAATTTTATTGCACTGGTTTCGTTGCTTGGTTATATCTATTTCTTCTTTTGTATATCACAATTTCTTGTTATGTCATATTTTTATGTCAACACCCACCCACAACTAACCTACAGCCTTACCAAGTGCAATGTAAGCAGTGTAGTGTGGAATGAACACAGAAGTGTTATGGTAGCCACTGGGTTTCTAGGCCTTGTTGCTTGGCACATTGGAGCTTGTCAATTGAATTGTAAATGGAATGATGCAGCTATTTTAAATATTGAATTGGACCCAGTTTATACCTGTACAGTTAATCCATTTGGTCATTTTCAAAATTTTGGTGAAATAATTAGATTGATATCGCAAGCTTGGGTGTTTTTTGCAATTGTTCACCTTGATCGAATGCCAGGCATTGGTTCTGATGGTAAAGGGTATGCAATAGCAGTGTTTTATTTGGGATTCATACCCTTGTCTATAAGTGCAATGATAGTGGCATTGGGTAGTACTATTCGTACAGAAATTGCAATATTGGCACCTATTCACAGTCAATTATTTCTAGCTACACTATGGGCAGCGATCATACTTGTGATGCGTATAAGTCCATTTTCGCCATACATTAAGCTTGTTGAATGGTTTTTGGGAATGGCAAATATCATAAAACAACCCATTTCAAGAAAAAGCTCATTTTATAGTATTGTTGGTGAGTATTATTGGACACATTCAAGTCATAGTCAAGACTCAAAAGCAGAGTATGTCCCTCTTAGTTTATTATTGCAAACAAAAGGCTTTAGTTTTAGAAGCGTATCGAATCACGAATTTTTTATTCATCAAGATGGTAAATCTTGTTTTCATGGAAGTACAATTCATCCCGAATGGATTGAAATTCAATTGGAGTATTATGTCAAAGCAAGCAATTAATCTTTCTACATAATCAACCTTAATTCAAATACAAAATCTAGAGTCCACCGCTCAAAGTACAAATTTGTTCTTTTTTACAATATCCCATTAGAAAGGAAAGCGCTATATCCCCGCCACTTTCAGTTCCGTATGTTACTTTCCAGACTTGCAACCAAAGCACTTTTGCATGGAATTAACCCAACAGTGGGAAGAGCGTTTATTATTTGAACTCTGCTGGGTTAGGTTCATGCAATAGTGCTTTGGTTGCCACTATGTAGTAGTTTGGAAAATAACATATGGCTTTTCATTGGCGGGGACTTAACAAAATTTAGCGGGGATATATCGTTTTTTGTCAATTTTGTACTTTTTCATGCAACTCAAGCGAACAAAGATGAAGTTTTATTTCCAAGTTGATCTTTTTGTAAGACAAATTATAAACACTAGGCTCTAATTCCGTAATACAGCAATCTATTATAATTATATCGCAATAATATCATCAGCAGTCGTAAAATACGAAATTTGAAAGAAGAGGTGGCAACATTGGGAATGGATTTTATCGGTATAAAGATTTCATAATATCATATCATAAATGACATTCGTCGTCGTCGTGCCAAATTAACTATAGGAGCGGTCTTTCGTCGTGATACGGATAATCTTCATGAACTGGGCCCGACTTTAGCTAAAAATTTCAAGCTCAAGGCATTCAAACAACAAGTTAAGCAATAAACGCACTGAATAGGATGACAAAATGTTTAAAGACACAGAGGTAGTGTATGTGCAAGAAACAATAATGCAAACAACACTCGACAACACTCGTCGATTACAAAGGACAAATATGCTGCTTGGTCATGTGTGACTTAAATATTATTCTCATCATTCATGTATGCACAGGAAAATTTTTCAAGAAGTTCAGAAATATTTCCCGATTCCGGACTTCGACCAACACGTTGTCCATCGACAAAAGCTTCGATGCATTCCTGATTTCTATCAAGACGTCAGTATTCTGAACGATTTGTACCCAAGAATTGAAGATATCTATCTCAAAGTTCAAACTGAATCAGTCAAAACGCTACAAACTCTTAATGCACATGTCATTTGAATATATTCTTTGCTTGAATTGAACCCGTACTATCTTGTTGTTTTTGAAGAACTCTCAAACGACTTCAAACTTGGTTGTTTACAAAAATATGACTGGAAAATTTCTTAAATTTCCTTTAGAGGAAACTTCGCCAAGGCAGGCTCGAACCCCCTACTGCACATGTGCCGACGAGACTTTGCAGCAGCTGCAGTTTGGAAATTTGGTCCGTCGTCGGTTCAAACAACACTTTTCTGCGCTCCAGTTAGGAAAATTGGCTTCGTCGTCAATGTTTACTGTAGTTGGTCCAATACTTGAAATTTGTATGGGTTGCATCCTGATCATTTAAATTTCTGAAATCAGCAAATCGTAATCAAACCGACCTTGAACTAATCCTTTAAAGAATATGTAATATAGTAGTTTATAATATTATAAAGTAATATTTCTGTATTAACAAGAATTAAGAGCATGCTTTTTGTCAATATATTAGATTAGACGATTTTGTTGCACATGCGACGAGGCTGTCACATTTTTGAAAAAGTTTTGTGTATGAATTCTTTCTCACCACAAACACAATTGAATGGTAAACACAGCCACGAGAATGACAGAGATTGTATGAGAATACAATCTCTGTCATTCTCGTGGCTGTCATGACTAATTTAAATATTCTTTTAGCGTTATTTGTTGATTTCAGGTATTAAAAAGTAGTATATTTTTTCAATTCGTAACAAATCCCATCCCCTTAAGATTAGACTTTTTACGATGATTGCGATAATTCCACCCAGTTCGTCTTACTTAATTATCATATCTATCAATTTTGTTATGCTAATCATTTCATATTATGAGCAATATGCCACCGTACGCTATTTATGATATTAATTGCATAAATTTGACAATGGGAATCTTAGGCATGAACTACCAATACCACCGATTTTAACACGCCAACAAAGCTCTATATCAAGACATCGTAAACGTAGTCTTTCTTGCCAATTGAGTAAATCCCAACAAGAAGCACTTGGTCGACTACGTATTAATATGGGCAAACGTCAACCATTTGCATCAGAAGCTACCTCAAAAAGTAAAGTAATTCCAAAATCATTAATACTAATGGTTTACTGTTTAGCTGAGTTCAAGGCAAATTTAGCATTATCAATGCGAACAGGCCTCGGTGTCCTAGTGTCATCAGCATTTGTTGTCAAAGCAAACTCAGAAAACCCAAATAAAGTATGGACTTGTTTTCCTGAATGGTATATACTTGGTGGTATTAGCTTTATTGCGGTTGCTTGTGTGTTTGGTGGTGGACGCAATGTTGGCGGTACTATGCGTGAAATGTTTCAACAAAAAATGGGAATTTTTATGGCATTTATGTTTAATGCCGTATTGATCTGGTGTTTTCAACCAAGACTATTTAATAATCAGCAAGAAGGTTTGTACACAAAAAAGTATCCAAGCTAATGATCAATAGTTGATGGGGCAATATCTGACGGCTCATTAATGCTGATCACTACTTCGTTTGGTGGTAAACCATACTTTGTGTACAATCATGATTTCTTTATTGTTCTTCCGTTTATGATGGCATTCAATGCTTTCATATTGATTTTTCCATTTGTATGTCTAATAAACTCTATTAGGGCTTAACATATCATTTAGGAACCTGGTACAAAGAGATTTGCAATGGTGAACAATTTATATTTTGCTTTGACTGTTGTAAGTCCAAATGAATTTAGCGATTCAACCAAGCTGAAAAATGCAACCAATGGCCTGTATACAAGCTCAAACCTGGTCAACAATCTATTTATTTATATGTGTCTTGGACTTATTGGGTCATTCTTGGCATTTCTAGCTATTTGGGTTCCATATCCAATATTGTAATTATCATTAGCATCAAGTTATCAATTCTAATGAAATTTATAGTGCGATTCGTGGTTTACAAGCTCAAACGCGTTCGACAGCAGATACAATTCAAGATTTACTTCATACAATAATTGGTCTTTACTGCTTCAAAAAGAAAGATGTTGAGCATATGCATTTGCTCAAACTAAAGCTCAAACGCAAATTTGAATTGGCTACACTGAAAAAGGATAAAATGAATGCACTGTTGAATGATGCTTGGTGGGAACAATGCCTTGGTCTTGCTTATTTGCTTGGTTTCCAAAAGACAGTCACACAACAATACATCAGTTTATATGGCTCATTGCTTGATAATTTACGAGCTATGAACCAAGCTATTCATCAAGAACACCACGAACGTCTTCATATTCCATTTATCAATCTCATAAAAAACCAAGTTCTTGGTGTAGAATTTCAGGCTATGAATTTACTCAAGGAAATCTCAAAAGAAGTTCACCAAGGTCACACAAGTTAGTCAATTTATAGAAACCTTTGGTAAATTTTGATTTAGAGCTGTCACTACAAAGTATCACTGAAGTTGAGCATCAAATTGAACATCTTCTTAAATGTTTTCAAATGGCTCAACATAATATTTACAGCACGATGCATCCAACTACTTTGGATGTTGAGGGCAATATGCCAGTTAACTTATTTATCTTTTCTTTGCAATCCTTCTGTACAACAATGATCGATTTTCAAGCCAAAATCAATCGCGACACCCATGCCACTGTAAGTTTTAAAGCTAACACAAATGTATATGACAATATTTTAGGGACCTCGTATTTGCAACTTTTTCAAAAGATCAATTAAAGCTTTTTTTGACCCAGTCAAATATACAACTACAAAGCTTCAGACAGCATTTAAAGTGTGGTTGTGTTTATTATTTGCATCGATTCTCTCAGTTTATGTATTTGGGTACTCCTCTATTGCAGCAACTACAATTGCATATATTATGGGCAATCAACTTGGTATGAAATGTTATCTTTGATAGTGATTAAAATTGTGAAATTAGGTGGTTCATTTGGTATTTCATTAAATCGTGCTGTTGGTGTGGTGGCTGGTGTTATTATGCCATCAGTAGCTTTGTTTTTTGTCTGTGCTTACACCAGTAGCTATACTGAAATGGTGATTTTCCGAGATATTTTTCTCTTTATTTGGATCACCATGTCAACCTATATTAAATGGAAAGGTGGTCTCGATTGGTATGCTGGGTTTGTTTCTGCTTTTATTGCTTCTGGCGTCATGCTTCCTGATGATATTTGTCCCGATCCAAGTTCACTTTCCTCGTATGCAAATTTGGTTCAAATGTCACTTGGTGTACTATTGATTGTTGCAATTGAGCTTATTTTTTGGCCTGAATCTGCTTTTATTTTGCTTCGTAAAAGCATCCAAAAACAACTTTCACTATTACAACATTCATTTACAACTTTAGTTGAACAAAATTTAAGTACTGATGGTGCTATGAATCCCAATACGCTTGAAAGTATCAGACGAATTGTTGAAATTCAAGCACCAGCTATGTTAGCTGAACAAAAAACTTTATTACAAGAAGCTTTATTTGAACCACGACTATGGCGTCCAGCATTTTCTCGTCCAAAGTATGAAAAAATTGTTGATATTTGTCAACGTTTGCTCAATAACACACTCATCCTGTATAAACTCGTCGTCTGGTTTCAGTACCGACGAGCTCATATCAGCTTCCAACAATCAACACAATGGGCTTTTTCTACTGAAGAACTCGTGCTAACAATTCACGATACATTTAACACACTTCAGGACATCTTTGGCGATAAATTTGATTATGCTGATGCAGATCAAACTGCATTATTTGTTCAAATGAAAGAAGCTTTTTGTGCTGCTGATAAAGATGGTAGTGGTCAACTTGACACAGCTGAAGTTCACTCAATGCTTCAACGAGTTTTTGAAGCTTCTGGGACTCTTCCGATAGACACAATTGAGACGTATGTGAATGAGTTTATGGAAATTGTGAATCGTGATCAAACTGGAAAAGTGAATTTCAATGAATTTGTCCAAGCACTTGAAAATGGACTTTTACTTGAGGTCGAACTTGTACACCAAGATTCACAACATTCTCGGGTAATTTCAACAATCCAAGAGGCGACAGTGGACATGAACCCATTGCTGTCACCATATACCACCCAGTTAAATGATTTCGAAGCAAATTTGCCACTTGGTCGATCCCATGATATTCTTGACGTCGAGTGTTTTTCCTTACTGGAAGCAACTAAAGCTATGCGAAAAGAATATGCAAGTTGGTTTTTAGAAGATGATCGCTTTGAAAATATGGCGATGGAAGAATTACTACTACTTAATAGTCTCATGAGTGGTGTGAGTGGAATAGCACGCAATTTATCTTTAATCGAAGAGACAACAATGCAGCCTTAATAATAATTGTTATTTCACTTTTCTATCGGTTTGAATTGTATGACGTATGTACTATTTTATGGATAAGAAACAGCCTTTCCTATAAATTTTCAAATCCAATTCCATCGATAGACATCTCTACCTCCTTCTCCTCTTCCATACCTCGCATTCTTTCTCTTCCTTTTCTACTTTATTCTACTCGTTATTTACTCTAGCTAACATCTTTCAACAAGTCAATAGTATAAATCATATTTGAGATAACAAGATCTGATTGTAACTCAAATATTTGATCATACATCTACACCCAACCTCAGATGTCTCAACTTCGGACAAAGTTTTGGTAGCTTGCCATGAAATAATATTGGCAGCCGTCTCTGTAAAGAAATGCAGTCGTTCGTGTGCGTAATCGCATTTATTTGTCAATTTGCCAGGTATGAAGTGTGCACTAGCTATCGCAGTAGCAATTGTTGGCGTTCATGCAACTCAAGTGAGTATTTGCCGAGATGCTACGTATGATATTACAGGATCTATTTGTGCTGGCAATGGTAACCAAGGCACTGCTTGTCCTCGTAAAGGAGATAAAGCTGTAGCTGCCTGCCATAGCTATTTACCATCATACGATGCTGCCAGTAAAACTTGTATTGCTCTTGAAGATGCTGTGTGCGTCCAAGTTGGCCCATCGGTCTATGGATGTTCATATCCTTCATTGCCATGCGCTCCAGCCCCAAGCACATGCAATGAAACTTTGTCGGTGTGTCCTTCGTGGGATTATTCCGAGCAAGCCACACCAAGTGAAATTCAATTTAGTGCTGCTTCGGCTCCTGCAGCTTGGTTTACTAGTACAGGAAGCCTTCCTGAATACCAAGTTGGTTGTTTGGATGGTTCACCAGTCACGCCTTTGACGACACCAACTCCTGCACCCACTCAACCAAATCCAACCCCAGCAGCGACAACTCCTGCTCCCACTCCTGCTAATACAACACCTTCCCCAACACCAGCCAGTTCGACACCCAAACCAACTCCAGCAGCTACTACACCAGCTCCCACTCCTGCCAATACTACACCAAGCCCAACTTCGGCTCCAACTACATCGGCACCAACCACGGCTGCTCCAACCACAGCTACACCAACTCCAACTCCAGCAGCAACAACACCAAACCCAACACCTGCTTCGACGCAACCAGCTACAGCTAAACCCACCACTCAAGCAGTAAATTAATGTTGTACCGTCTGAAATACCATCCTCAATGGTAGTAAGGTTTGGTTTTATACCAATTTATCATTAATACATTTGTGTATGTTTTTATCTTTTGACAGGACACTTACCTGAAAATTTGTTGTACTTTGCAATTTACAATGGCAGCATCACTAAATAGCACACCAGGCACGATCATGAGCTTTCCTTTGTCGTATGAATCGAGCGATTCGAGAGCATTATACCTAAATTGTAGCCCTCTATCAAGCGAATGCTATAGCAGTGATTCTAGCTCGATATCGAGCGGATTTTATAGTCCTAGAAGTGAACCACGCTCTTCGGAATTCACCGAGCAACTTGATGAGGATGAAGATTGGGTTCCAAGGGATGCTGAAGTTTGGAATGATCATATTTTTGAAATGGAACTTGGAGATTTAGACCTTACCATACCACTTGAGTCCTCAGCTAGAGCTTATTTACGAGCTACAGTCATTTCACCAAAAAAGATTGAGCTACCAGCTTCAATTCAATCATCAGCTTTAGTTGATTCACCAACAGCAGTAATTTCACCAGCTTTAGTTGATTCACCAGTCTTAGTTGATTCACCAGGTTTAGCTAACCCACCAGCTATCGAGTCACCACCGGTGAAACCTGTGATTAATCTCTTTTTACCAATTAAACCAGTTCCAAAAAGGATTTTAAAGGTATCAAAAGCAGCGAGTGAGAAAAAACAAGTGCATTTCTCAATTTCAACTACTTATATCTTTCCACGAAAAGTTGGTATGTCTGTCGTACCAAGTACACCTCATGCACCACCACTTGGAATGAGTATGCACCATGTAAATGAAATTGTTGAAAAAATACCAAAGAGACAAAAAAGACGCCGCCCAGCTCATCAGTATGAACCACTTGAACGAATTAATATTATGCTGGATGCTGGAATAAGTCCACACAAAATGGATGAATGTTTGGATGAACTAGTTGAAATTCATACAAACCGTTTGAACTCGCAAATGGACAATTCTTATGAACGTCAAAAAACATTATTTGATCGGTATGTGCAAGTCAGCACCCACAGCCACAAATATGTGACTAAACAACCATGGTACAAAAAATTCAGTAGCAAATTTAAACGCATATTTTGCTGGCGTCATTAGAATTATTTCTCTGCTCCTAGCCAGTGGTTTTTACCAAAAAGTCATCCACATAATAGCACCAACAGATTTTTGATCTTGTTGTGGTACAACGCGTGGTTCAAGTGCAAATACACTGTGGTCAAGATGCCAGTATGCAAATGTTCAAAAGCCAAATGACATCTCTAGTGTTCAACCAAAGTCTCAAGACTTATATTATTATTCAGCCACACCTCACTTTCCATTCAGCTGATAGAACATAAACTAACAATTCAAACTCATTTTATTTAAATTTTACTCCAATTACTCATTTCCTAAATTTCATCCTAAAAAGTCCTATTCAATGAAGTATACAAAATTTTCTTCCATCACCAATATCTAAACATGAATCAAAACAGGTATTTTTACTCCATTATTTTCCATTTAAACACATTTATCCTCCGTCTTACAATAATTTTTCTTTCATTCAACAAGATTTTGAACATTATTCATTCACTCAACACCATTATTTCAGCAGTTTTCCTTATTGATGCATCTAATTTTCACACTTTTGTTTTCTTAAAAAGGCACCATTCATTGAACAGCATATAATCACAATAGTTATCCCTGTTAATACTATCAATTCACATCTAATACCATATTTCATTATTATTTCATGATATTTTCTTAGTGTATTCCAAAACAAACACTAATTATCCTTCAAATACTACTTTCACCATTCATCGAAAAAGTTGTATTCACTCATTTTTACCAGAATGATTCATCTATCTACTACCACCAATTCAACCAGAATGGTTCATCTATCTACTACCACCAATTCATTCATAGTTATCAACTACAATTACCATTTCATTCTTTAGTAATCAACATCCCATTTTCACAAGATTTTTGTTCAATTATACACTATTCACCAATTACCAAATATTCATTCTTCTAGTAATTCCTTTCATTTATTTATTACCATTTACTTTTTAATTCCATCTATTTTATCCTTCAATTTCACTTCTTTCATCGACAACATTTTACAACTAACTACACATAAACTTTACTAAGTGATGGTATAAATTCATTTTCTATCATTTGATTGGTTTACTCTCTTTTTCTCTAGATTTGATTGGTTCCTTTATAGCAAATGGTATCCAGTTGGTATAAAATAACATATTCCTTTTACTTTAATCATTAAATTTTAATTTCAATACAAATTATAAATAAATCATTCTAATTTTTAAAATAATTTCTTCAATTATTTAAAACATGGATCCGAGTAAACGTATTGCTTGACGAAAACCCTCGCGATGGACACGCCGCCACCTCCATCCAAGCGGTACAAGTCCACTTCTACAAGCAGCAATGCTTCATCTTCCAAACCAATACGTGCTTCTGTGACGAAGATAGAAGCCAAGGCAGTTGCCCCAGTGCCTTTATACATGATGCCATTACCGTTCCTGCCGATTAATGCGTCGTACCTGAAGAGGCCACTGGTCGACACCAGTGTAAAGCCGAAAGCTGAAGCAAAACCAAGTAGTTCTCCAGGCACAAGGTATGATAGTTCGCTTGGACTACTTACCAAGAAGTTTGTGTCGTTGATTCAGTCAGCAAGTGATGGAAATTTGGATTTGAATCAAGCAGCATTGGCATTGGGAGTACAAAAACGACGAATTTACGATATTACCAATGTACTTGAAGGCATTGGATTGATTGAAAAAACAAGCAAGAATAATATTCATTGGAAAGGTGGAGCAGGTGTCAAACAAGCTAAAGCTAGTGTCGATGCAAGTAAAATGAGCACAGATGATGATGATAGTAGTAGTGCTTCATCGTCAATTTTATTTCCATCAAGTGCATCTATGAGTGCAGAAGTTGAAAATCTCAAAGCAGAAATGACAAAACTTATTGAAGAAGAAAAATTGATTGATCATTTTATAAGGCACATGACATTAAGTGTGAAACAATTACATGATTGTGAAAATGAACAAGATGATAATGAACCAGAAGAAAAAAAACCTCCAGGACAATGTTATATTTCACATCAAGATATTCGATGTTTACCATCGTTGGCAGATCAAAGTATTATGGCTATTAAAGCACCTCCAGGCACAACATTAGAAGTACCAGATCCTGATGAAGGCATGCCTACTGGATCAAGAAGGTTCCAAATCTTTTTAAAATCGGATGAAGGACCTGTCGATGTGTATTTAGTTAGCCAAGCACAAGATAACAATGGTGTGCAAGTGAAAGAAGAACCATTAGAATCGTATGAATCCGATACAGATGCCGGGCTTTTTAAACTTGCACCGTTGAAAGCAGATCCTGATTTTTGTTTTAATCTTGATGAGACAGAAGGCATCTCGGATTTCTTTGGAGCGGGAGCTTTTGCTGATGGTAGTCACGTTGAAATGCTTGATGAAGAAGATGTCGAAGAACACGTAGACGATGATCAAATTTAATAATTACTAGCGACAAAAATACTCCAAGCACCACCCACCAAACCACACAAATCGGATGCTGAAATTTAGATTCGGTATTGATGTACGTACTTCCAACAATGGTCCATTAGCGTTTATAAAGTCTTTCTTCATTTACAAGAAACAATAGTATCATAATACATCACACGATATTCTCTTGTCATTGGTTTTCCATAGGTTAAACCTCCTACAATATTTGTTAATCGTTCGAGTGTATGTCCTATAAATTCCATCATTTTCATTATAATCTTGTCTTTTATATATACAATAATACTATATTCAGTATTTTATAGGATATACTCATTTAACGTGTCAGGATATTTGCCGACCCTTAGATTAAGTGTCCTACAAATTCCATAGTTTCCAGTTTAATCTTGTCATTTGTATTAGAAAAAATACTATATTTTGTATTTTATAGGCTAGGTCATAAATTGGATTTTAAACTTGAGGTATGTTTAAGCGCAAAGGATAACATGGAAGTCTCACTTTTAAAGGATTAATTCCATCCGAATCAATAGCATCCAACGTATTATTTTCATTGCCTTCCAAAGTTGACGAAGACTTTTTTCCAATGATCAAAACAGTGAGTTTTCGAGCTTGATCTGATAAAAACCATTTTTTATACAACTTGGTAATTGTATCAAGTGAACATTCTTGAGATTCAAACCATTTAACAAGTTGTTCATTTAAATCAAATGCATAGCGTTTGGAGTGAATTTCAGTCCAAAATCGAGATGTCTTTGCAAACAAATTGGTATCAGGTTCTTGTTTTTCATGAATTTGAGCAACAACATGATCATGAAATTTTTCTTGATCCATAGTCTTTAGCGTATTTTCAAAGTCATTCAAGAACGAATTAATTGATGAAAGAATTGCACTTGATGGAGTTGATGCTGATACAACTTTTACACCAAACCCAAGAATGCCTTGAGTTACTCTCACAGTACATGACACTTCATAACCAAGTTGTTGTTTAGTACGTAGAGTATCAAAGAGAGGTTCTTGCATAGTTTGTTCAATCAAATCGGCTATAGCAAGCGTCGTCACTGAGTGATTACCAATTTGAAAATAAAGTTCTGCTACAGTATTTACTTCATCTCCATTAGCACTTTCGTCACGAATAGTAATAGATCTCTCGATTTGCTTTGGTAATACATGAATGAGTTTTGGTACAGAAATTGGTTTGCCATTGCTTATAAATTGAGGTCCAAATGTCATTTCAAGTGCCTTTGCCATAGCCACAGCTTCATTAGCTTTGATATTACCATGTACAAAGCTTGTAATTGAGCCTCCAGCCCAAAGTTTTTTACTGTGAACTGCAAAATCAAGAAGATGTTGAAATTGGACTGCTTCAAGTGCTGAAATTAAACTAGCAAGTGGAACAGTAGATTTTTCAATGAGTTGGAGGCGTAAGTATTTGGCTTTAGCTTGGGGTTTATGAAGTACATTTTTGTACGATCGCACCAATTCTTCTTTGATTACATTAAAACGAGATTTTTCCAATAAAGCATTGTTTAGCGTAAATGTTGCCAAAGTTTTAGTAATAACATTCACCAATTCCATGAGTTTGTCGCTGAACCCACCAATATGAAATTCAAATCCTGACCCTTCCTTAACATGAAGGACATAAGATAATTGGGCTTCTTGGGCTTGATAAGCATAAGCATTAAGTGAGTCTTTAACCATTCGAAGATAAAGATCACTAATGACAACAGCATCAGGTGACTTTGCAATAGCAGGTAAATCAAAGTGTAACATAATAAAAGCCCGTGGTGTCATAAATTCAGAGTCTGGAGCATAAAACAACACTACTTTATCTGATCTGTACAATTCTCGGGGATCATTGAAAGCTTCAGGAATTTCAACAAGTTCCAAGTTTTGAGGAATAAATGGATTGACATTTTGATAATGCAACGCTGAGTTTAATCCTGGTGCTTCCCACAAGTGTAATAACTTGACAGGAAGGGCTTCTTGCTTGTATTGAACGCCAAACCATGGTTCTTCACTCCACTACATGATAATCATATTAAAAAATAAATTGCTATTGATGCTATACCTTATCACCAGGAAGATAAGAACTGGAAGCAATGTGAATACGTAAATTGGTGACATTCAAGTGATTCAGAACAAGAGATTGAATAATGGATGCATCAAAGTCTCCTTTAAGTACTTCATAAGACAACAAATCTTCAGCAGGAATTTCAAACATATCCTAATTCAATATCAGAATGATTCTAGCATAGTCAAGTCAAACCTGCATAAAAGCAGCAAGTTCTTCACATTGCTCAATAACATCATGTTCTTCTTGGAATCGAAAGCTCACTTGGGACATAATTTTATGTTCTTCGAATATCCATGAAGGTAATGGACTTTGAGCCATCATGTTCAAAAATTGAAATACAACTAATACAATTTGTTCAAATTCTGCAAGACCTTGTAAAGTAAGTTTAATTTCAATGGTAAATATACAGCCAAAAGTGCCATAGTCATAACCATGAGTTTCTGTGACTCCTGCAGACACTGATGATGCCCAACCTTTTTGTTTTAACTATATGAATATTAGATAAATACAATTATAGCAATACATACATGGTACAAAATAGACCCTTCACTTTCATGACCTAGAATAGCAGCAACATATTCTGCAGGTTTAAAGCGATGATACCCAACTAATGGTGGTAAAGCCCAATGCAAATGTAATATATGAGCATCCTTGAGAGGTTTAATTGATACCAATGAGCCACCTTGCAATGGTAATTCAAGGTTCTTGTATGAAATTGGAGTAACATTCTTGTTGGCAATTCCAGTGAATGAGTTTCGAACGTAGTTTTCAAGCACATCTAATTCTTCTTCACCACAAACAACAAGCTTCATGATATTGGCCGAGTAATACGTATTATAAAAGTCTAAAATAGCAGCTCGAACATCAATCTTTTGGCTTTCAGGAATTGTTTTCAAGCTTTTTGTATTGCCCCAATTAAATCGATGATAAGGATGATTTGGTTTGGCTGTAGTGCATAAAACTTGCTACAAATAACATATTAATATCAAAATCTGATAAATAGAAAGGCTACTTCATAACGTATCATATCATCTTGTGAAGCTCTTGAAAATTCTGATTCAATAGCTAAAAGTTCTCTTTCCATTGCATCTGCTTTCATCAATGGAGCAACGAAAAATTGAGCAAACATATCCAAAGCAATTTCTAAATGTTTCGGACCAACTTCAAACATATAACTAGTACGTTCGACATCAGTTTCTCCATTAGAATATCCTCCATGAGCACTTAAAAAGTCTTCAAATTCATTTTCATCTGGATACTTTTGACTACCTATTAGCATTGATTAGTTAAACAAATAGCAATAGAAATATCAACCCATAAAGAGCATGTGCTCTAAATAATGAGCTAGACCACCAAGCTCTGGAGGTTCAGCAAAGCTACCAACACCAACAGTTAAACAAGCTCCAGCTTTACGTGGAGCTCGCATTGGTTCACCCTCTTCATCCTCTTCATCACTTTCTTCATCTTCTTCATCACTTTCTTCTTCTTCTTCGCTCTCTTCTTCATCATCATCTTCATTTTCACTTTCATCCATTTCTTCATCGTCTGTGGATGGTGTTATGTTTTGCATGAGTAAAACTTCGAGTCCATTGGGTAGGGTAAGTAAACGATAGTGTTTCTCATCGTTAGGACTCTTGGTTTCTTCAATATTTAAGCTAGATAATGCATTAGAAGTATGAAAGAAGTAGAACCTCATACTTGGGAAATGCGATCGTCATGCCAACTTTACGTGTGTCATAAATTGGCAAACACCATTTTTACCATATTTATAAAATACGGCGTTTTACCAGAATTATCGGTAAATATGAACAATCACCAAATTACCAATATTAATACATATGGCACTTTGCCAATTATAACATATTTACCACATCTAATAAAATCTGGTATAATTGGTATATACCAAATTCAACTACATTTAAGGAGTTGAGAGAAGGCAATCAAAGATGAGTGTTTTACTGCAGAAATCAAGCTTAGTGCATTTTAAAGCTTTGTAAAAGCATTATAAGGCACTTATATATTTAAACACTAATCTTTACAAGATAAAAATTGAAAAATAAGATGTATCAAGTAAAGAAACAATTCTGATTGGCTAGATTATATTGTTTAATTGTGGCAATTTCCATTTTTGAAGTGGATAATGTCCAACCACAGAAGCATGAGCGAAGCAAAGATGATTGATGAAGAAGAACGTTTAGCTCAATTACCTCAGGTTCAAGTGCTTCGTGTGGATATTTCTCCAAATCCTACGCACATTTCCGATGAATTGAACCTCGAAGTTGATTTTACTGTGAGTAAAACAGTGCGAAATGGTCACTGGGAAGTTCAATATCTCGTTGATTCTGTGCTTCGCCGTCATATTATCAATATCCTTTACGCCTAGCTTCTTCTCTATATCATTTTCTTGCATAGCACTCTCTACCTCTCCTTAACTCGTTCTGTAGCACAACTAGGCTCAACAGACATGAAAGATTATTCTCGAGGCGAAAATCACTTTCAATTCTCTGTAGGTAAAGCTGCGTTAATGGAAATTGATTGTGAATAGGTCTCATACATTGATGTGAGTCATATCAAACCAAGTAACCTTGCAAATTGCGGACTATTGATTGCTACATTTAAAAATGAAGATGGCGATGATATTATGGACTTGAAATTGGTGGTCCAAGTGTCCAAACAAGGAGATAGTATGCAAAGAATCATCTATAATCCATTGGAATAAGCTATATGCATTCTGCTTGACGATTATCGTCTTCTTTGCTTGGTGGAAATGGTAAATCATCGTCAAAGACAGCATCACTTAGTACAACATCTTTGAGTTGATTTGTTGTTTCAAAAATAGCTTTAGCATCATGAACCTATGTATTATTATCATCCAAATATGATAAAAAGTATCTATTACACTTTCATCTGAAAGACGCTTCATTTTTGCCAATGCTCTTGTTAATTTACGCATTTCCTATCGGAAGATTACATAAAGATAAAAAGAAAAGCTATGAAGGTACAGAAATATAGTGTTCTTGATTCTGTTTTGCCCATAGAAAGACTTCGTATTTTTCTTTTTCAAGTGCTTTTATTCTCTCCACAAGCTCCACAACATGAGATCGGTATTTATCTCTGTCTTCCTATGATAAGTTTTTAGTTATCTAATAGTAGAAATCTTTAAACTTTAATTATTCTTGTAAAGATTTCTTGATCAATTTCATTCTTTAAACCTTCCTATTTGACACATTGTATTATATATCAATTGTATCAACTGTTGATACCTCTTTTTTCTTTTCTATTTCAAGGCGTAATTTCTCTTCGCTTTGTTTGATTGTCTTTTTGAATTCATTACGCTCTGCTTTAGCCTTCAATAATTCAATGAATATCTATTGTTTAATGAAATTAGAGTACCTTTTTCAAAATCGTTTGAAGCATTTGAATATCACGACGCATCTAAATACATAAATACATTTTAATATTCAAGTTTTCACTTACTTTATCTCTTGCTGTATTATGATTAAAAGATGTAGCTTCATTTTTGGCAACTTCAGCCATTTTTAAAAGTTCATTAATTTCATCTAATGCATCTGATTGTTCAGCTCTACAAAGCAATTACAATAGAAAATATTGTAGAAAAATACAATTGTCGTTGCTCAACTTCAGAAAAATGAGCTTCCATTTCCTATAGAAATATAAGTGTTGCTTTTGTATAATAACAACAGTAAGACGGTGCCTTAACATGGAATTTTCAGCATGTAGCAATGCAATATCATCTTTGTCCAAATCTGAAGTCATAAATTGATTTCCAGATCGTGTAGTTGGTTGACGAGGACATTTTGAATAACGTGGATGTTTATTAGGAGTATGTTCAATTCTTTCATCGCTTAGACAAATACTATCAGGACCATTATCAAACGACTTCATTTAAGCTATTGAAAAAGTGTAACTAGATATAACCAGGCAGCACTAGTAACTGAAGGTTCAGAAAGTTTGTAAAGCGATTTATGGATAAACCTTGTGTAAATTACCATTCAATAATAATTTTAGCCAGATATTTGTCATAGAATACAATATCCTTAACAACGGATTTTAAATAGTGTACTAGAAAATCACAGCTCTGCTATATTCTAACTTTTTTCAAAACTAGCATAGCATAATAGAAAATATTTCTTTATGAAAACTACAGCCAAACCACAATGAAGTTATTCAAAGTTATGAAGTTGTATGAACAACTTCCAAAGGTGTTGAATACTGGCTCAGAATATATGCTATTGGTATGCTTAACACAGGGAAGAACAATGAAACACCAAGAGAGCTTATGTCTAGTTAATTGATTGATAGATAACTACCAAATGCATTCTATGGACAATCTGTGCTCTTCATATGTTCTTCATGTGTCGTATATGTTGGTCAACTATGCCATTTAGTACAAGAACAATAAACAATAGACAACTTGTACATATGTGTACAACTGCTGTGTCTTTTATAGTCTGTTAAAAGTAAATTATATTCATTCTGATACTCCAGGACATTTGATGAATCCTTTCAACATTACAAAAATATCAGCATATTGAAAATTAAATGTCTTTAAATGTATGAAATTTGCGTTGATCTTACTTGGCAACAACCAAATTCCACTGCTGATCGTTTGTAGGAGGGGAACTTAATGGTGTTTTAAAATGAAGTTGACCTAGAATCGTCACTGAATCGTTATTATTCTTAAAAACAACATTGCCGCCTTCAAGACTCACACATCCAAAACGAGCTCCATTCTCTAGCGAGGCATCGTTTTTTTGCTCATTGAATTTAAAATCGTAATACGTGTTTGCAGCCGCAGTTGAGTCACGTAAAATGTATTAATTTTCAGCAACATTGGTAATTTCGATTACATTTGGGGTAGACAAGATGCTGCTGTAAGATATAGCACCAAGAGACCAGCGATTAGTACTTCCAGGAACCAAGATTTTAAAACGAGTCGAAGTCTTAAGCAAATCACAAGTACCTGGTGCGTGTGTTGGAGCTGCAGTTGGTGCTGGAGTTGGCGCTGCAAGTTGGAGCGGGTGTTGGATGTAAAGTATTGTAGGGCTGTCACCACAGGCATCTCCAAGAGCTGTCGATGCAAAAATGCTAGCAACGAGACAAAGTGCTGAACGGATGTGCGTACCAAATCAAATCAAATAATGAACTTCGTAAAGCCCTCTGCTGCAAAATAAGTTCAGTGGCTGTACTTTGTGATGTGTCATAATGTCTACAGAAAAAACAACACAATCACGCCATTATGATGATACCGGTAGATATGAACCTATCTTCATGCAGATTTTTCAAATTCTATTACATAATACGAAGCATGAATATTAATACTGGTACAGTCGAACCCCTCTAAATGCATACTGTAAAAAATAATAATTAGTGTAGCACATCAAATCTGAAAAGTGTGTACTATTTTGCTAATCTTCATGTAGACATTATTGAACTTTAGAGCTCAAAATGTACCAAAGATCAGTCATTGGCTAATAATCAACCAATAGATAACTCTAATCTTAAACACCTTAGATTTCGGATTCATCCTAGTTTGGTTGTTGAATGCTCTCATACGCGTTTCTGATCTTGTCATAATGGCGCCAAAGTTTCTGAATTCATAATTCTCATTTTAGTGAAGAGGAAGATAACGTTAATTCGAAACATTGTTTTTTCAATGGATTCGCTCCTTCATCAGAACCAACGAACCGAGAGAAGATTGGGCTTACAAGAGGATAAGGCCTTCTAACTACCGCTGAAGTCAACTACTCGGAACTTTCTGCTTCCACTGCCACTGACACCGTCGACTGGACAACCTCCAAGTGTGTCAACCCAGTCAAGAACCAAGGCAAGTGTGGTTCGTGCTGGGTATATTACGTTGGATACAGTTGGAATATCTAATTACACTGGTTTGCTAAAAAAGTTAAGCCTTCAAGGCTTCTCACAACAGTTTACTTGTACAATTGCGTTTTCCAGAACCCATACAATCGTATGGTAAGGATGAGATAGATGAAAACGAGATGGAGCTGTCCATACAAATTCTTCAACACATCTCCGCCATTGCAGTTTGCTGAATTGGATGGATTGATCTTTGGCTTGTGTTGCTGAAATGAGTTTCATTAATGTCGTTTATCTATCCAACAACATGAGGGTGATCCGAGGGATCATTGGACTCTCGTTTTTCTTGATTTATATAATTTTTTTTTGGTATGACTTGTGATGTCCAATTGTTTTTTTGAGCTTCCGAATGATGCGAATGAGAGAGTTACCGGATTTATCTTCCATAGTGTTTAACAGTAAGTGATGTAAGGAACTTTGGCTTGTGAATTGCACTTCATATGTACATTTTTTGGACTTGTTAAGTGTTCGGTGAGAACAAAGGGTTTATATAAATCTCACTAGAATGAATGATTAAATGCGAATAGCAAAGAGAATACTTTGGTTTATGAGCATCTATTAACTAAAAAGTAACTTGTATGCACGAGATGCACTGCTAAAATTATACTTTGCTTTGTATTATTAGAGTGAATAACGGGTAAACATTGTCATAGTGCTCGCAACTCTCAAAATTCCTGGACTCTCTTTCTCAAACTCTCAAAAGTCAAAATGAGAGCTCCTCATGAGCTCTCAAAAGCATATGAAGTCTTATATAGATTTCACTATAGTATACTATGACCTAGTGAAATATATGGACAGGTAGACATTGAAAAACTAACCAAGGAGTTTAGTGCATCAGAATGGTTTTACGAATATTGCAACTGAGGTATCACTAATTCATTCTTGGTTTTACTCAGTACTCTAAATGGAAAGCGTGAATTTTCCAATTCTAAACTTACGCCTTTGACTGAAGAGGAATGTAGCCTTCTCGAGGGGTTATAGCATATATTAGAACATTGTTATAGTGGTCCGAAATACCGAACACTACCATTAATGCTTCCAATAATCAAAGTTGTTATGCGTAAACTAAGCCACCACAAAATTTTCACACCTTTCGGGACGAAGTAGATTTTACCTGCTCTTATGTCAAAAAATTTGAGTCTGGAGACTATATTAATTTAAGAGCTTTACGCTACGAGCAGTGACTACGAAGGAAAATGAGATCCACAGGAAATGCCTATAGAATCGGTTATCAACGAAGAAGTGAAAGTTTCTTGTTGACAAAAGTTTTATTGTTAGATGTTCCCATGTTTGGAGAAGAATTTGTGTGGTGGGCAAGCACACCTACAACGGTAAATGATCTTACGTTCCTGTATTATAGCACGAAGAACAACTACTTGAACATCTAGCTATTTTTCAATAACACTGTTCAATGAATACATATGCCATCAGCTCTCTTTTCAGAAACCTGAGCTCTCTCTCTTCTCTGAAGGGTACGAGCTCTCCAAGCTCTCAATTTCTCACTCTCATTCCGACCACTATCATGCACTATGATTGAACCAAAGTGATATGGCGCAACAAAATCTTCATTGACTTAAAGGTAACAAAGTGTCTATAATTGTGATCTTTATCTGAGATATTTTCTATAAATAGGAAGACTACAGATTATAGACAAATCGAGAGAAAATGACGAATAGGAAATGTATGAATTGATATTGCATGAATACATTAATAAACCATTCATAAATTTGAAGAATAACAAGGTGCAATTTACTTATCAAGAAGTTAAAGACACGACTCACATCATCGTGTCAAATTCATCAGAGTTTGTTGAGAATAATAGTCCTTGTTTGTAGAGCAACTGGACAAGTGCCTCGCTAAATTTTATATAAATATTGTACATATTGTTCGTTACCTAATGGCAACTATAATTGTACCTCCATTCCTTAAGTTGCATTATTAGTATTTGATTCGTATCATATCATATTATAGGTTGTTGGATTTATAGTTTGAAATGAATTAGAAATCCAGCTAAAATTATAGTTTGCAGCGTCGCTAGAAATTGCAAATGTGGTATAATGTACATGTACGCTTGGTATAACTCCATATCCTTACCCCAGATTCAATGTCAAATCCTACACCTGCAGTTCCAATGCAGAATCGTGTAATTCCAACGCCTGGCTGCATGGAGTATTTGGTCAATAAGTAACAGTATTTGTAAGTTGCGTGGAAGATAATTGCCTTTGCAACATCAAATTTGGCTCATGTATGGTACTACATTTAAAAGAGAGGCTTAAATGCATTGCTAACGTTATATTATATAAATTTACATTCTTCTTGGATGTATCATGTACCAAGCAGTTTCATGTATCCTCAAGGCATTTGGTCAATTACAAGGTCAATAAATTGATCTCATAACATCATTTAGGGCTTCAAGTCTTCACCAGGAATAGTGTTAACTTCCGTAGTCGACGGCCATGAATCG